>CM065394.1:24307500-24482500 GCA_033060915.1 Euryodendron excelsum | reverse complement strand
TGAAATGGCTTTCTAACCCAAAGTTTCTCCACTCTAATCCACCACAACACTTCACATAAGCTTACCAAATACTCCAAAATGCAATACCAAGCTAGAAGTAAGATTAAAGACAACCAATAACATATTCACCAAGTTGAATCAGGGCTTTTACCATGAAAGCCCTCACCCCCTTTTCTCCTCCATTACTTCAATTCTCACCTTCATGGCATAAATTGATATGTTAACATGCACAATCAACAAATATGTAATGAAACAAACATAAACATAAAATCTCTCGCATTCAACAATGAAATCATAAGCTTTCCCTTCAAATTTATTCTCTTCTCTTCTTTTCTCTTCTTTTTCTCTCTCTTCTCTCACTTTTTTTCTTGCCAAACAATTTTACTACACAAGCTCCTCTCTTCTCTCTCCTCCCCTTGTCTTGAAGACAATTATAGATACAAAATATATCTATCATTCCACATATTACACGCTCACACTTACTAACAACATTAGTGAAACACACATCTCTCACACATAAAGCACACACCTAGGTGTCTTAGGGTTAAACCTCCATCTAGCACCTTCTTGCTTCCTTAATCCACCTCTCATCCACATGATTAACATAATTAATCACACTTATAATAATTCATCATGATTAACATAAGCTAAGCATGAAGATTAATTAAACTAATTAATCATGAATTAAGCTCACTAATCATACTTAAAAACATGATAATCCTCCAAATGCAAACCCTCATTAAACCATGCTAAACAAGCACCTTGATTAAGGATAATCATGTACCATAAACAAGCTATTAAGTTAAGTATGATGCTAACCAAGTTAGGATTTTACGAACAATGTGAGTATATATCTCTATATACGTATACTCGTGTGCATATACATGTGTAAAGATAAAAGAGGGGTCTAGTAGATATCATTGAAGGGTGCAATTACATTAGATTTCATAAATCTAAAAAAACCCAGAAATATGCATATTACTGGACTTGTAGTATGTTCACCAATTGTATTATTTTTTAGTCAACAGTACTCCCTAATAACCAAATTAGGAAGGTTATAATGTGGTCTATTGTAAGTTAACAATGCTTTTTCAGTGAAGATAGAATGGAAACAACGAATCTCACAGGAATACTGCAACAATGCTTTGCTGGTAAAATCCAAAAAAAAAAAAAAAAATAGTATTGTTGTGTTTGATACCTTTCTGGGCAATGCTTCCCTTGGGTTGTTTCAGACTTTAGAACATGCTATCGTGAGGGTTCTTAGGTATCTCTAGATAACTGGAACACCCAATCGTCACAATAGCAGAGTAAACAGAAAAAGATAAAGTCGTTGAGGTGTTTGAGTTTCGTCTTCACTGTTGCCATGGAAACAACGAATCTCATAGTTGCCATATGTTTTGGTGAAACCTAAAAGAAAAAAAAAACACTATTTTAACAATGCTTTGCTGGTGTAGCCCAAAAAAAAAAAAAGAAAATTTACCAGCGGCAGGAAACAGAGAAGCATTAAGAATACTGTAAAACTTTTTTTTCTTGTGTTTGATACCTTTTTGTGCAGTGCTTAAACGGCGTAAATCTGAAGAGTAGATGAAGTAAAGTCGTTGACGTGTTCAAGTTCTGCCGTCATTGTCACCGGAGACGATGGATTGGTTGGTCTTTGTGGTAGAGTCAACAATGGGAAGGAATGTAGAGACTCCATGAAATTTAAGAAACCGAAGCACTGAGCTATATGTACAACGTGGAGTAAATGTAGGAGATATGATTTTTCATATTTGCCTTGGGCAATTATGGAGTGCAAAACTAATTGAGATATTAATGAAGTGGGTTTAAGATGTTTTTTTGGAATGAAAATACATTGAGGCAGCTTCCAATGGAGGGACATACCAATTGGTGTTCTCCCTTTATACATTAAAATAGATATAAAATTTTCTATATGGATCACATAAAATAATATTTATTTACTTTACAAAAACTTTTAAATTTGAGAAAATGTTATGAATATTTTATCTATTGTATTGCAATGTTATAATTTATAGGTATTTAATTAGAAAGTACTTTATATTTAAAATCATAGTACGTATTATATTTCATGAGATAATGTATAGAAACTTAAGTGGATGGGACTTTGTATTCAAGTAGAAACTTTATTGTACTATAGTATGAATTGTAATAATCTATATAAATTTAATTAGATAAGACTCTGTTCCTAAAATCATATTATGTATTATATTTCATGAGATAAAGTGTAAAAATTTATAAATAGTACTTTGTATTTAAAATAAAAATCTGATTGAATTATAATACGAATTGAGACTTGATTGGATAATACTATATATTTATTACATTTCATAAGATATTTTGTAGTGACTTAGTTGGATTTAACTTTATACTTAAATAGTGAATTATGTTGGATTACAACACTAATAGAGTAGGTTGAATAACCGAACAAATTAATAGTTATTTAACAATTACTCCTGTGACATGTCATTTTAAAAGTATTAGAGTATTTAGAGTGCCACGTAGAAGAGAGGCAAAATATAGGGCGGAACATAACTTATATATGTCCATACTATATATTATAGCAATAGGTTGTGTGGTCTTTGAAGTTAAAAGTCTTAATCTATTTTTTTATTTTTTTAATTATTAAAATATAAAAATACACATGTCTTAATACTATTGGTTATTTCAAACTTCTTCTTTTTACTTTCAATTTTCTTATATCTTGCCCCTTAGTCTATATGGTAAATTTTTTAAATTTCCTTCATTTATGGTTCTTACATAGAATCTATAATAAAAAATAAAAATAATTTTAAAATTTCTATGACAGGAAGTAAAATTATTAATACTATTATTATCAAGTTTTTGGCAAAATCTAATGGAATATAAGTCAATATATTTATTTGATTCTTAATAGCTGAGTAATTGGTAAATAATTTTAAAGTTTAGGCTGAAATTGAATCAAAAGTAACTGAGTTGTCTACCTTTAGCAGTCTGATCGAATCCAAGACAAATTTCCTAATTATACTAATGTTAGTATGAAGACATTCTTAATTTTTTCTATTTATAACTTTTATTATGTTGATATTATTATATTTTCATAAATATTTAATGAAAGACAAATTAAAAATTTTAAAGTATATCATAGACAATAAAAAAACTAAGCAGTTCAAATATTTTTATTTAACAATTCAAATATAGATGTTTTTAAAAAGCTTGACATTATATAATACAGACAACCATTGTGACAATAATTTGTAATGATATAATGCATATGTTTGGGCTAGGTTAGGGCTTGATTAACATTTTCTGGAGTAAATTTTAACAATAAATATTTATCCCCCAACAAACCTAATAAGCCCTTGGGGAGCTTAAACTTTTTTTTTTATACATAAAATTAAGTTATTGTTAAGTAAGATGCTTACCCCTATTAATTTAACCAAACTTATGATGTATAATTTGAGTTAAGCCTAATGTAAGTATCCATAACAGTTGAGAAAATAGTTTGCTAGACAAATTTAACTACAAATGCATAACGTTAAAAGTTTTAAAAACTTAATTTTTATAATTGAATTTTAATGATAAATTGTTTCAACAAAACTAAATTGGAAAACATATCCCATTGAGTGGATTATATATTTAGTAATAAATTACATAACTCTAACTTGATTTTTATAATTGAAATTTTAATGATAATTTTTTTAATAAAACTAAATTGAAAAACATATCCCACTAAGCAAAATCTTAAGCATATATATGTACTATCGCATTCTAAAGATTTTCATGACAATTAATTGACAGTATTTAATTTTAGAATATAAAACGTACCATATTTCATACAACTCATATTAGTAGTGTAAGATTTAAGAATAAAAATATAATTCTTTATTTTTATAAAACTTTCTTAAGTTTTATATTTGCTTTTTATATCCGTGCATATCACGAATTTACTGCTACTATATATATATATGATTAGATTTTCTTAATGATCAAAATGAGATGAATTATTTTTGGTAGTAATGTGTCGCTACTAATTGTACCGTTGTTTTTCCTTCCAAGATTGTTTGGCTTATTTCTTCTACATTAAAAGGTTAACAAAGCTACTTATGCGAGTTTTAGGGAATAGTCGATCAAAATCTCAAATATCCCGTACACCCAGTAACCACAAAAAAAAAAAAAAAAAAAGGCCTAGTTTTTAGAAGATGTAAATCATTAGGCCTAGTTTTTTGAAACTTATGAAACATCAAGCGTGTAGGACAGCTCACATATAAGGGAGATGTAAAGTTTTTTTTTTAGCTTAGATCGTTCTTTTTGATGGTACTTCAAATATTTTTGTAATATATACATATTAATGCTTAGGGAGGGAAAAGACTACAGTAGGATTCAATAATGAACAATGAAATCACCCAAAATGTGTCAGTCATGCTTTCAAATATATTTACTCAAGTGTAAAATTGTATTATTTATTGTATATATTAGTCGAATTCTTAAATTTTAATTTCTAAAATGCTGTACATTTTGGGAGAATAGTAGTACATTAACGATATATGACCAATAGTGTAATTGAATCTATTTTTAGGATAACAAAATGTCATTTTTCATAATTAAATTCCATTTTTACAAAATCATAAAAGCGAGTGAATTTTATTTTCTAGCCTTTCCCTTCCTAAACATTTTTCAGCTATTTTTTTTCCATTACCCTATTTGGACCCTGAATTCATCTAGCAAAAGAAAAATGAATGAGAAATAATTTTTTTATAGATATTTGAAAAATAGTATTTTTCTAAAAACACATATTCGTTATATCTTATATTCTTAACCTAACCAAACAAAATCATAAAATTTAATTTGTTTTTAGTACATTTTTATTTTTTATATTTTATTTTCTTTTCTCTCAATAAATTATTAGTGATTGGAAATTGAAAATCTAATATTTTTATTTTCTATATTTTTTATTTTTTTTATTTTCCCTTAACAAATTAATAGTGGTTGAAAATTGGAAATCCAAAAGCCCAAGCCCAATGAGATATGGAAGACGATGTTGGTCCGTACTGAATTATAGCGTGCTTTACACGCACTTTAAAAGCACGCGCCCTTGGCAATATATCTTCGATCCCGCTGCTTTGTGGTTTGTAACTTTGTACTGCAGCTTCAGTTGTCTTCTCGCTCTAAACGTAAATGTGTATCTCTGCGTCTCCATTTGAAAATTTTGAAACCCTAAAAAGCCCTGGACGATGGAGATGACGGAGGAGCAGAGGCGGAGAGCCGAAGCGAACCGTCTCGCAGCCCTAGCGAAGCGCAAGGCACTGGCAGAGCCTGCTACGAATCAAGAAGTATGGAAGCTATTCAAATGCCGGAAACAAGGCACCATTTTCCCGAGAACCAAACACCCCTCCTCGATCGACCCCTTTCCGAATCCTCAACCGACCGCTTTGCCCGAAAGGTTTCTGGTCCGGTTCGAAATATGTTCTCCCGATTCCTTCTCCGTCACGCCCGAGGCCGTGCAGGGCTTCGCCTATCACGGTGAAGCCGCGTGCTTGGAGAAACTAAGCAATTGCCTCTCAAGTGTATGAATTTCTCGCAAAATCTTATCATCATGTATATGGATGTATCTCTACACACAGGCATTATATGTACATGTGCACACTGGGCTTGCGAAGAGTATACATTTACAAATTTCGTAATTTGCAGGCATATCTTTCGAATTTTCCTGGTCTTATGCATTGGATAAGTGGTTTGTTTTAGCTTAGTTGCTAATAACTGACTTATTCAGTGGGTTTATACTTCAATTATGAATAACTTTAGCAATCACTAGAGGTGGGACTCACGCAGTGCGCGTGGGACTCGCTTTTCTTGAAAGATTTCTTCAAAATATAACTTTCGATGAAGCCACTAACCTGCAAATTCTTGAAAGGCCATGAAGAATCCAAGTCAAATACAACTTTTGAAGAACCCAAATTAAATACAGCTTTTGAAGAACTCACTTTAAATACAACTCTTGAAGAATTCAGGTTAAGTACAACTTTCGAAGAACCCACAAACCTACAAACTCAGATTTCTTCTTCAAAGGCCATTTGAATATCATAGGCAACCGACAATGTGTTTCAGAGATAATTGTATTTCAGTCGTAAACTTACAGTTCCTGAATCCTTATAAATCTGGAGTAGTTGGTAAGAAGTGAAGTATTTGATATTTTGTTGATTTTCCTTTTTTAAACTTTCAGTCATTATAGACAGCAGTAACATGTATTGTAATTAATCATTTTATGCCTGGCAATTGTGGAAGGTTACAAAATTAACGCAGGTTCAGATTTGGGAGGACACCAAACCGGAGTTCTCCCTTTATATATTAGTATTAGTATAGATTGTTAACATGATCATAGCGCGAAAGTTGTCACTTCTATGCTTATAATTAAGTTCTTGGGCTCAAATTATAAATGCCTTAACAATTTGCTTACGTGGCTTGTCAATTTCGTGCCCTCCCCCCTTTTGTTTGTTATCCTCCATTTCTTTTTTCTGGCTCTAATTAAATTTTGCTTTTGCGATTGTAATCTGTCTTTTTTTACGCTTTTTCTCTCACTCAAATATTGAAAAATCTATGCAAAATCAATTTTATTGTGCACTTGTTGTGATTCCTAATTTTTGTTTCTTGGATTTTGTGATTAGGTTGTAATTTCACACTATACACAAAACCATGTTGGTGGAAAATCTTGTGTTTATAAGCTTAGGTACTATGATGCGGTTCTTAGATGTTTGAAGAATTATAAGGGTGTTGGCATTGAAGAGATACCTTGGGGAACACTTAATGTCGTTGAGAGGCTTTCGCATTGTGTCACTGAAGGGCGGTGGATACCATGCAGGCCAGAACACTTGTCCGATGAGAAGGTTGATGAATTGATTAGGGAGCTTCCGAAAACATTGCTAGATGCACTGCTTCCTTTCCAACTAGAAGGTGTTAGATTTGGATTAAGGAGGGGAGGCCGGTGTCTCATTGCAGATGAAATGGGGCTTGGAAAAACACTCCAGGTAATGATCAAAATAACACAAACTTTTTATGATAGATTTCTGTATAGTCTTTGGTCATGTAATGATTTTCTATTTTTGAGTGAATGATGGATATTCACCTACGTGTGAAAATTTAATGTTCCCAGTTCTGAAGTTGTAACCAAGGTTATAACTTGATCTAGAATTTATTGAAGTATAAATAGTTTTAAAGAAAATGAAGTTGGTAAGTATTGAAATGATTTTGTATTTGATCTTTTGATGATAAATTTATGGAGGCATGAAATTAATGGGGTTTTACCATGTATCACCTATGGAAGTCATGGATTGGATGTCCTTTGTACATTTTTTAACTTTAGCGAGGTAACCACATATGATCTATGTGATTCGCTGGCCATGCATATCAAAAGAAAAGAAACTTTCCTCTTCGTTCTTGTTGTATTATGCATTAAGGTTTACATTGGTGACTGTTTGTGCATTATGCGATAAAGAAGATAATCGGCCATTGCTTGAAGAACTGTGCATATTACAGCAGAGTAGGTCTCCAAATAGCAGAGCTATAGAGAATACTTCTAGTCAATATATTGAGTGTGTTGAAACTCTTTATGTCCGCTATATGCCTACTTCTGATATCTACAATCATAGGATTACATTCTTTGTTACAGGGCTTATAAAGTTGTTGAAATTGGAGTTCCTGTTCATATAGGTTTTGTTTTAGCTGAATATTCAATTCGCAGTGTAAATTGCTCTAGAAAAAATCAACGTATCATAATGAATTTACATAATAACGTGTCAAAGAGTGTCTGGTCTTCTCACTTCGATTGTCACATGGTTTGCATCCTCCAATTTGTTGCATATAAGGCATGAAATGCTACTAATTTGTTTGCTTGGGTTGTTTATAGGCGATCGCAATCGCTTGCTGTTTTATGAGCAAAGGCCCTGTACTTGTTGTCTGCCCAGCTATTTTGCGATTTTCATGGGCAGAAGAATTGGAACGTTGGCTTCCCTTTTGTTTGCCTGCTGATATCCATCTTGGTACGATTTTCAAAATCTTTGTTCATGTCTTTTGCTACATTTTTGTTAGTTGGGTTGGGGGTGGAGGGGTCTTGATGATTGGCATTGAGAAGCCTTTGAGCAGTCACCAATAGCTATTTGTGTTTTTGAGTTTGTCAAATGATTAGAATTAATCTTCTTGATGGGTGGCTTTTCATCATCTAGCTTTTTGATTGATGAACGAGACCAATCAAAGTATTTATCTTCAATAAAACCCAATTATGGAGTTAATGAATAGTCTTCACTCTTTTCTTTCTTTTACCCCTTTAGTGGCTTTTTCTTTTTTCTTTTTTTTTTTGTGGTTTTTTTTTTTTGGGGGGGGGGGGGGGGGGGGGGCAGTTGATGTGATGCATCGGTGTAGCTGAAGAACAAGATATTGTTCTAGTATACAAGAAGGTCTAGATTTAGATCTATAAAATGAGGCTCTTTGATTTACAAAAGAGAGAAATCTCAAAATTGAATGATATTATTAATTCTGAATGAATCCCAAAGGAGCGTTATAACTTTATTTATAAGACTAATCCTAAACCTAATAGAATTTGTATTAGTAGAGAAATAAGGAAAAATTACCAAAAATAGAAAATCTAAGTTAAGTTCAAATGTGAAGAATAGAAACCTAAAGAAACATTCTGGAAAAACCTTGTCAAATTTAGGGACTCCAAAAAGTTATACCCACAATAAAATCCGAAAAGGCAAAATTGCTAATTTGCAAAACTGGTAGTTTCAGTGTTGTTGATCCCAACATCCTACTTCAGGATGTCTTTCAGAATGCTAAGAAGAGAGATATTAACATAATGATTTATGCTTCAATTGATTACTCAATTTTATTTCTCCTTTATTTGTTGAGTGGTTTTCTCTTTGCTGCTTTGACACCCATACAATCTAAAATACCCTAAGCCCTTTAATAACTTCTCTAGCAGTCCGACTTATTTGGAAATATGATATTGCTGTCCTTGCAAGTTAGGTCATTGTATGTGCAAACATGATCATCCTTTTTGAGTTGGGAAAAAGTGTTGTACATGATTTATCTTATTTTCTTGTTAGATGTTTGTCATGCAGATGTATCAGTATACAGTTTGTATCCTATCCAAAAAAGATAACAATGTAACAGTAATTTTGTTGTTACAATGGCCATCCAGTAGAATATTTCTTTGTTTTTCCTGCTTTGTTCAAACTTTGGAAAGACAGGAATGATTTGAAGTGGCAGGAAAATTCTGTTTAGGTCCTGTAAAATTTTGAGTATTTTTTATGATAAGAAATAGTGTATTGGTCGCCCCTCTAAAATTCAGGAAATTTTACTTTAGCTCTCCAAAATTAAAATTTTTTTTACCTTGGCCCTGCTCAACAAAATTCTTGGGTGTATCCTCGGTTTGAAGGAAAATTATTGGAAGATCATTCCTTCTAGATGGCCGTTCATTTCAGTCTTTAATTACAGAAGATCTATTGTGACAACACATTTTTTTTTACTTAATAGCAAATTTTATTGTGTTTAAAAATTCATAATCTTAGCTGCATCTTTTGCTATTCCATGCTATTGATGTTTCTTTAATTTTTTTTTTCTAGTTTTTGGTCATAAAAGTAATCCTGCACATTTAACGAGATGTCCAAGAGTTGTGGTTATTTCATACACCATGCTTAACCGCTTGCGAATGAGCATGTTGGAGCAAGAGTGGGCTATGCTGATAGTCGATGAATCACACCATGTACGCTGTACAAAGAAACCATCTGAACCAGAAGAGGTGCTGGACTACTCTATCTCATTGTTGGCAAGAAATCATTATGTCTGTGTAACTTGCTATTTCTTAGATGCAGGAGGAAAGTGGTGATGATGCACAATTCGAATCTTATTTTAGAAGACACTTATTAATGCATTGAAGTGTCTTAAGAGCATTGCGTTCTTGGTTGCTAACTTTCAAATAATTTCATTTTTTCAAAATTCTGAAAATATTCTGGGTTGGATTGCTTTAGTTGACCTTGTGGTAGAAGGCATATTTAATGATGGTGATGTTTTTTCCCTTTATTCTAGAAGATATGGCAGTATAGTCTTTTTTACTATGATAAACCTTTGCCCAGCAAGTGTTGCGCTGTTGCTTAAAAATGGAACCTGCAAAATGATGTGGTGCTGGTTCATATTGGCCCAATGGCATGCCAAAAATGCAATTCTGATTTGGCTGATATGCTGCCATTCACAAAGAGTCAGGGATAAGGTATGGAAAAAATTTAGAACATCATGAAAATGTAAAAGTCACCAATTGTCCCAAAAGTTTAAGCTGCTAGGAAATGGGCCCAACGATGTATATCAAGCTAACAAAAAACATAAAATATAGTAATTTTTTTTTTTGTACTGCAATTTGCATTGGTTGAACCTTGTTACATGTCCTAGATGGTTCACTATTTTGTAAGTGGGTTTTTTACGAGACTACATAGGATTTTTTGTGCAGCCCCTAGGGTTGTCGAATTACTAAGAGAAAATATGGACGCCTTTATTTATATAACCTAGACTACTTAAGCACTCAAGCATCAGCACAACTTGAGAGTATTTTAAACGAAAATCCTGTTATGTTGAAGCTTATTCAACTACAACTATTGAACTTATTAAACAGCCCATTATATATTCCAAAATGGTGTACATAAAATGAAAACACTAGCATGAATTAAACAAAGGACTAGGGGCTGTAAAAGATTGGTGGAATGATTAGAGATGAATATTAGTGAATCAATTATAAAAGGATTGGTCTTAGTGTAGGCGCAAGACAAGCCATTGTGAGACTAGGATCATTCAACAAGTAGTTTATAAAGTAGACGGTCCTTCTAAGCTTCCCAACAACTACATGCTGAGCATAGGGGCATAAATGAGCTGAAGTATCAGTGTTCATCTTGGTCTGGTTATCATTGAGTTATGTCTGAGCTTCGCTTTACCCAAATATAAGAAGACCTCTGTAGGCTCGGTTCTCTCATGTTCTATTGAACTCAAGCGCAACTAAGCTTGGCTTTATGTATGGTTTTCGTTTTGTTCCACCAGGAACAGATGCCAGCATAAGCTATCAAATACTAGAGAGATAAGAGCCTAATAATTAAAGAAGAAAATAGGTGAGGAAAAATAAGAACATAAACATGGAAAGACCATGGTTTCAAACTTTATCCTTCTCTATCATTAAGTTGTGACTAGTAGTTATGAATTTGTTTGTTGATATTCAATCTGACAAGTGCTCCAACCAAACGAAGGAAAGAAAAAAAAAAAAAAGAAAGAGAAGAAAGAAAGGATCTCACCAAAGTCAGTTAATCAAAGGAAAATAAACAAAATGAATCAAATAAAAGAAGCAAAAGGAAAGACCTTCATGGTAGAGCGGAAAAAATAGGAAAAGAAAAGAGAAAGAGTAACAAGAGAACAATTGAAATATCTTTTGATCACTTAGGTTTCTTGTTCTAGAATCCCTAATATGATAGAGCTAAAATCCAACTCATTACAGAATGCAGATATTCCTAGATTCATCGCTAAAAGTATTTACACTTGTGAAATCAAATCCACATGAGCTCAACAAGATGTCAACCTTTGGTTGGTTTCTATATTTTACCCATTCTCTCTTTTTTTAGCCTTTATCTAATGTTAATCAGCTCACTTTGTGAAATTGTTTATCCATCTAGCCTGGGGCATGCACATCCTTGATTGACTTACTTGAGTCAAGAGGAGAAATCAAGCTTGCTTGCTTATTCAAGATCAAGCTTGGGCTAGTTGAAAATAAGCTAAAGTCTGATCTGTAAAGGACTCTGTTCTTTTGCAATCCTAGCAGAGCAAGAAGGGGTTGTAAAAAGAGAACAGAAGCAACAGTAGAGAGCAAGAAGTACAAGGAGAGAAGGAAACAGTTGTAATAGAGCTAGAGAGTACAGAGAGAGTGAAAAGAGAGGACAGCCACTGTCATAAGTCACTGAAGTTGTCATGTGCATGACATGTGACTGCTTAATTGTATGTCAAAGTCATGGGCTTTAATCATTGTAATACAAATTACTCTCATGAACATAACCAAAATCTCAAGCCTACAAACAAAACTATCAATGAGGTCTAAAATAAAAAAGTGATAAAAGGAGAAAGATCCTAATAAACCCAAGTTATGTCAATTTCAACTAAATATATCTTCTTCTTAACCATCAAATTTTCCTTATGCTTGTTCTTATGTGTTGAACTCATCCAGTGTAGGATAAAGACATACTCAATTGTTTTATTCTATTACTGTTTTTCTTTCTTCCTATTTTTGGGGTGATGAAATTTTATTGTTGTTGGAGGCAAATAATTTGGGGAATAGCTATATATTTTAATAGCAGTATAGATGTCAATTCGATATTGGCTTGAATTTCTATTGATACATGATGCAATTTATATTGCAAAATTCATTTAGATATAGTCCGATGCTTGAGTTGAGTCTATTGGGTCATTGCTTTATACTTGTTTTTGTGATTGCACATTTAGTTTGAAGCTGCAATGCTTGATATTGGCAAGAATGTCTTGGAAATCTCCTTGAAGTTGTAGCTTTGTTTGAAAATATAAACCTAAATAGCTTTTCTGCCATTCTGAGGGATCATGATTAGGGAAACTTAACAATTATCCTTTTTCACTATTTGACTGATGCTAATCAAAGTTAAGTAATGCAGTAGTCTGAGACTAGCCGTGGCTGTCTTTTTTGTTTTTATTTTTTAATAAGTACTAGCCATGGCTTTGTGTTTAAGTTAAAGGAGCTCTTAAACTGGGAAATTTGATGTCCAGAAATCATTTTGCCTATCTGCATCTCGCTAATCTCTTTTTTGGTTGAAAGGATTTATGGACATCTAGTTGAGTATATGGTTATCCACACACTTGAAACCCAAGTCAATAATGGTGGATAACCATGTAGTCGTGTACTCAATTTGCTGTATTTACATTTACAGAAATGTACTTTTCTGTGTACTTCCGATTGTAGGATACGGCACGCCATTTTCCTGTTGCTATTTTTTTTTCTCCTTTGTTTTACCACTTCTTTCCCTTTCTCTCTTGTTATTCAACAGATAAAAGCTGTCCTTGATGTGGCAACAAAGGTCAACCATATAGTGCTATTGTCGGGGACGCCTTCTTTGTCAAGGTTGTCATAATCTGACCTGAAGCAAATTTGAAGGATAGAAATTTATTTTTATTCCATCACTGGAATTGAATTCATTATTCTATGAACTTTTACATTCTTTTTGTACCTTCAGTCTTAGATTTTTATTTATTTTTTAAATATTTTTTGTATTCAGTTGTAGGTTTTACGATATCTAATGCATTCTAACATCTTCTTTGCATGTTCTCCTAGGTGATCATAGGCCATATGACATCTACCATCAGATAAATATGTTATGGTGAGTTCTCTCTCCATATGCAATTATGCTCCTACCAGGTTAATCAGATTTCTTTATAATAATGTGAATTTGGCTTAATATGCACGAAAATGCTTCTTTCAATTTAGGCCTGGTTTGCTGGGAAAGAACAAGTATGAATTTGCAAAGACTTATTGTTCTGTCAAATGTGTCCGAGGTTCTCAAGGAAAATTTTTTCAGGTAATCTTCAGTTTAATTCTAAGAATCAATATATATTTGTATATCTAATTATGTATGTTATATATAAAGTGGTGGTCAGCATATTATTTCCACTTGCTTGTGTTGGGTTTTTCTTGTCATAGCAATTCCTCGTGGGAAAAGCATTATTCAGGTGCATATATTGCTAATAATATGCCGATTAGCCTCTCGTTTTTTGCTGATTCACCTAAATACCTTATGACGTCTTTACAAGACTTGTGTGTGGTTGGTCAATGGGGTTATTGCGTGTCTATTTGGCAGGAGAATTGTCGAACTATGTGGTCTTAACATTTTCTCCTGTTCTTTATGGCTATCGATATTTAAAAAATACATCATTGTTTCATTCTTGCAGGATTTCTCAAAGGGTGTTCGTTTGGAGGAGTTAAATGTGTTACTGAAGCAGACTGTTATGGTCTGCTCTTCTTCTGTCTTTGAATCTTGTGATAATGTTTTGTTTTATTAGTACATTCTATACTTAGCTATTCTATTATCGTGTGGGAGTTGTATCATTTTCGTGGTTTTTTCATAGCTTTTAATGTTGCATCTAAATGCTGTTGGATCATTTATCTTCAATTATGACATGAAGATGATTTTCCTTGTTGATGTATCCAATTTAACATTCATGTCATCCATGGTTGTTATTCCTGTTCTGCACTGGCCGGTACAGTCTGGGATGTACCGTGTTGGCAAAGAATTAGAGCACACTAGCTTCAGTTTTGCTCCGGTCAAATTACCGGATTGTTCCGGCTTGTCTTGGTAGTTTCGGCTATACCGGCCTCCATACTGGTTGCATCCTGTACACACAATGACATCATCCCACTTAGACCCTTCTCGCATCTCAGCCGCAGTTCCACCACTGCTGAATCTCTCTCTCATGGATGCAGTCACCTGTTGCTCCATTGTCATCATTGACAATGGTTCGGGTACCTCATCCATTACACAACAATTTTTACTGAGACTCACGACGGTTCAAGAGATGAATCGACACAATGCGTTGGAATTGTGACACACACACAAATATATTATGCTTACATAAAACCAAGCTATTGCAAATTGGGATCAGTGACTGTTACATGTGTTATTTGTTTTATTTTGGTTATCCTAAAATTTAATACTACATGAAGCACTCATTTTAATATTGCAATCAGGATTACTTAATTATTCAAGGCATTTTCATTTTCTTTTGTGAGACAATTGTCCATGAATTCAGAATATTATCTCAATTAGGAGTTGATATAGGGCTGCATATTAAACCTCAGATAATGAGTAAGATGTTCACAAATACTATAGTTCACTCTCAATTTTTTTGAATTACCATTGAAACTTGTGATTGCAGCTATATGATACATGGGAACTGTTGTTACCTTTGCCCTTGAGGAGTCTAACAATAAAATTTTGATTAATCATAGGACTTGGGTTATGCCTTGTTTTCATTCTTCTTAAATGAAACTTGCTAATACTTGCTTCTTGTTTACCTATCATAGATAAGACGTTTGAAGAAGCATGTACTGGTGCAGTTGCCACCCAAACGCCGTCAGATTATACACTTGCAGTTGAAGAGATCAGATATTATCTCAGCAATGGCTGTCCGTGGGATGGTGAAAACTGATGCTTCTGGAATTGATGATGCTGAAGAGGAACCTTCTGAGATTACTGATGAACCTGATGGTAATCTTCCAATTTTTAGAATTTTATTTTTATGTGCATAATATTCTTTGGTGAAGGGGCACTGACTATTGATTCCTTCTTTCCTTTCACTTATGTTATATTTGCTGAGTTTGTTGTAACATAGTTTTTAATAATTACTATCTTATGTTTAAGTTATCATTTCTGCATTTCTCGCTGAGTCTACTTTTGATGAATCAAATCCTCGTATTATTTGCCAAATTTCAACCATAATTTTGAAGTTTTTGTGTTCAGCTATATTACTAAATAGTTAAATTTCCAAGAAGTATTATGTAACTTGTAGATGGCCATGTAGGGCGACTGTAACTGAACTCTTGTACTTTGGGGAAGAATCTACGAATCAAATGCTAGAGTGTAGCAATTAGGTTGTAGTTAGCAATTAACTGGCTATGATGAGATTCATAGTTTTGTTGAATGTTGCAATAACTTCGTGGCATACCATTGTGGTTCATAATTCAGTTATATAAGTCTATATTGCATGGACTCAAGTATGGGTTTTGGTTGCGGATATGTGTGTAATTGTCGGATTCATCTAATTCCTGTGTCCAAGGACACGGGACACAACAGAATATTCATATTTCTTGATTGATTTATTTTATTTTGTAGGATTAAATAGTGTTTGCAAGGTATTATAAAGCATTTCATCCATAATATGTGAGTTTTATACATATTTATATAGTAAACTCAAATTAGTAAACATTTTTGTTGGATGAATATCCAACAATACATGTCGAACACTTTTTTGATAACTATACCTTTACCCCCAAGTGTTGAGTGCCTGACCCGGGTGCTTCATATATTTCAGAGGAGTTTGGATAACAAAGATATAGGTGCTTGGATGATTGCATTTTAACTGTCCATCGCTATTATGTACATCTTGAACTCTGTTTTTACAACCTGTTCTTTCTTTCAACTCATTTCTTACTCAATACGAGAATGGTAATTGTGCATTTCTTCACTGTGTACATCTTGAACTCTGTTTTTACAACCTTTTCTTTCTTTCTACTCATTTCTTACTCAATATGAGAACGGTCATTGTGCATTTCTTCTCCCTCCCCCCCTCCCCTCCCCCCCCCCCCCCCCCCCCCCCCCCCCCCCCCCCCCCCCAAAAAAAAAAAAAAAAAAAAAAAAAAAAAAAAAAAAAAACCAAACTTGCCATAGCAAACTTTGATATGGTCCTAGATAGAGGAAAATGGCTATAATGAATATTTTTTGGGCAAATAGGCTGATGGAAAATGGTTGGTGATGTAGAATGGCTTTAGGAAACCAGTGATAAAGCCACCTACAGTTTGGTGGCGGTCTAGAGTTAAGGTTCGGAAAGGCGATCACTGGGCAAACGATGCAATACTGACTTCAGCTTCATTGACTGAATGAACTGTGGCATTTTCAGAAACTTGCGTTAGCTCATTTTACTGATCTTACAACGAACAAGAGTTTTTCCATTGTATATTCGTACAGAACAATCATCGAATTCCGGCAAAATAGAAGATCTACAGTATCCAATTTTCCAGTTCAAAAGAAGACCTCTCTTCTTCTTCACTGTCAACAAATGATTGACCATCATATCATCCCAAAAAACGGCCAGCTTACCAGGTGAGAAGTCACATTTAGTGCATAGCATATGGCTAGAGCAATGTGAAGGGACCACAACAGAAAGAAAAGTATAGTACAATCTGTGTTATCATAGTACTCTACTACCCTAGTGATTTACGTTTTTGGAACGGCGGTACACTAGCATTCCAAAACGGTGAGTATAGTGATCTAATGTGATACCAATTTTTTTTCCTATTCATTTCTTTAAAGGTAATCTAACGAGGAAAAAAAATCAAATACAATGAACTAAAATATAGGGAGAATAGAATTTTGGCATAACAATATACAAAAACTGGGACATAATACTCCTAGAATATGTTTTTAGATGATTAATTTGAATAAACATAGATTGTATTTTGTTAAATTTCTAATTGTTGAAAAAAATTGTTCTAGAAGTACCTTAATTCTAAGATTGTAATTTATATAAGTTTACCCCTAGCGTACCATATTTTAAAACATGTGAAGTGTTCCGTTCTCGTTTCACGTACTTAAATAATTTGGGTTCCACATAACATAGGGTACAATTGAGAAGTACAAACACGGACATGAGTGTCAGACATGCTGACACGGTAATTTTAAAAAAAATGTAGGGCATGACACGGCAATGACACAGCAAAAAAAAATTTTTTTTTATAATTTTTTATATGTCATATATAAATTTTTAAAAAAGAAGTGAAAAACTATACAAGATAACACCAATTAAAATAAAAAAAATAACACATTGCACTACTTAATTGGCAACAAATCATTCACAATTAGTTGATTACATCCATAAAAAATGATAAAGCAAACAAACACATTAACAACAAAAAAAGTTGTTCTGTCAATACATAGTACTATGAAGTCATAAACTACGAAAAACATTAAAACGTTTTTCAACTTCATTTACTATCAATCATCATCTAATGCAAATTCATAAAGAACACACAAAACAAATTAACCACCAATATTAGTAGTATACTTGTTCTTCTTTATTTTTTTCTTCTTCTTGTTTGATCCAACAATAAGTTTTAAAGTTTATAGTTGAACTCTCGCTGTGTCCCTAAAGTGTCCAAAATGGGACACACGTGCTCAAGCCGTGTCCGTGGAATGTCCAATGTAAAAATAAATAAATAAAAAATTAGACACGTAAAATGGAGTATCCGACACGTGTTCGCGAGTGTTCCACGCGTGTCGGTGTCTGACACGTGTCTGACAGGGGTACGGCTCCTGACACAGAGTGTCTGTGCTTCTTAGGGTACAATTCATATAAATTATTGACCATTGAAAAAGAAAAAGATAAAGGTAAAGATGTGATGGGATTATTAGAAAAGGAGTTCCTTTCTTGAGCTCGGAGCTACTAAAAGGTGTGTATGTGAGGGTTCTATGTCGGCCTGACTGAAAGGGCTTAGCTTGGCTTATTATGAGGCGCTTTCTTTGAGCATTGATGAGCATAAGGTTTTTTTGGGGCTGAGTGTACATTTAGCAACTATGTTGGCTTGATTTCACAAGTTACAGGTTGTAGGATTTTTGGAATTAGCCATGGGAATTTTTTGGGCATCAGTTATTTTATAGTATTATGGTGAGGATTTCATCGCCAAAGGATAAAGGAAATGGTTGGGGATGATTTGAACTTGATTGGCAAGGGTTATGGGATTGAGAAGTGGGCTATTGTATGTAATATGACTGCAAACAGTGACCAGGGAGCAACAGTTGGTTTTCTTGGATAGAAAAGAAAAAGAAAGCACTCTGCTCTCACAAGGGTTACAAAAATTCATACAAACATAATATCAACTTCTTTTAAATTCCATATTGGCTAGAATATGAGAATTACATAGATATTTACTGGCTGTTGGGTTTTCCTAATAGTATTATGACTCCAAAATTAGGAAATTAGTGAACTTTGACTAAATGGAATATTCTGAACCTCCCATATACTTATCCAAAAATAAAAATGCCTAACCTAACAAAGACTCCATTTAATGCCAAATCACAGTATTTGATCCATAACGCGACCCATGGATGATCCCTACATTCCATGTGTAGCAATTTATAAAATTACCAAAATACCCCTAACTACTTAAGTGGTATAAAAAGCCACAAAATCTGTCCAGCAGCGTTTTAATTAAAACTCGAATAGATCTTGAACATGATTATAAAAAACACACTAGGTGTGCAATTCCCCTTTTTCTTCTTTTCATGGTTTTCATCATTCTTCCCTTAAATAGTAAAATCTAATAAAAAACTACTAATAAATTTGTACAGCAGCATTCTAACCTATAAAATAAACACAAATAAGACTTATGTTGTTTTAACTATGATTCACTTATAAAAAAAAATGATTCTAGTTCTACAAAGCCTTAGGAGTGCTTCAATTTGCCCTTTTCTTTTTTCTATGCTCACCATTGGTTGGGTTGAAGTTTTGTTCAGTCATTGAAGCCTGAAGAGAGGAAACTATGACGTTTATGGGTCAAATTTAGCCCAACATAGAACAAGTCATTAGCATTACAAAATTTGTAAAATTTTAGAGAGTAATTTTATTTCCATTTATGAGCGCAATGGTTGGCATCTTAGTTTGCAGATATGTACCTTGCTACTTCGTCTGTTAACTTGGGTATCTGTGAGAGTGGCTTGTATTTATAAGTATGTGGTTTAAGGGCAATTTTCATGATCCCTTGACACACATTGGATAAGATTTATATTTGTACTGGACACTGGACAGTTCCTTAGCCTTTTCCGTGTGGCATGAGAGTATAATCATAATCATTATTTTGATTTCGTGATTAGATGCTGTTGCTGTTAATTTTTAAAATTTCCCACATATTGTTAAATTGGTTTTCAAGGCTTGTGAGCAAAATATTGATTTATGGGTAAAGTAGGCATTCTTTGGCTTACAATATATGAAAATGACAATGTCTTGCAGAATTTTGTAAGTTTCTTTTTTACTTGCTTTCAGATAGTGGTGGCTGTCACAGATCTTTGAGGATACTTTCCAAGCAAGAAATTGGTATTGCAAAGTTGTCAGGGTTTTTTGAGTGGCTTTCCATGCACCCAATCTTTGCAGAGCCAGATGGTACAGAAAATATGGAACTTGGCCCCAGTTCCCATAAGATGATAATATTTGCTCATCACCACAAGGTTCTTGATGGAGTACAGGTGAGAAAGTCTGTTGCCATTAGTGCTTCCTGCATACTAGTTGGAAACCAATAACATTTCTGATTAAAGATGATTTGCACTTGTAGTGTCCCGGTTACTGCAATTGCTTCAAGAGTAGTACTTAGGAACATAGCTTTGAATTTCTTGGCCAGATTTTCTAGATTTCTGGCTGTCTTAGTTCCAGTGCAATCTCTCGAAGAGAAGCAAGAGTAACCAAGGTTTTTTATGTTTTTTTTTTTTCCAGCCACGAGAAACGTGAACACCTTTTATGACAACCATCTTTGTCATATTGTTGGGGGAACAAACCTTGTCTTAAAATTTGGTTTTGCAAACCAATTTAAAGCTGAGTCCAATTTTGTTCCCTTTATTTGGTTTCTGTGAATTAAACTATCATTAGTTGTAGCGTTTGGAGAACAGAAAGAATATGTTATGTAGGTGATAATGTCAGAATTTTAAGAGAATTATGAGGCCATACCTTAATCATGTATCTATCTTAATTTAAACCACTCCAACAATCCATGCACATGTATTATTCCCTGCAAAAAAAAGCGAAACTTCTGGTTAACCCTCTGGAAATGCGATAATAGTGTGAATACTATGAGTGAGTGTAGTTGCATGAACATAATTGTTGTAATAACATGTTCTTAATAGATCTACTAGCAGAAGGGCAAAAATTTCTCCGGCTTTAGACACAAGAACATGTAAAAGAAGTCAATTGCAAAAAACTCAATTGTGCATTGCTCTTGACTATTGGGTGCTATGTTATCTGGACTCGGATACGGGCATGTGTCCAAGTGTCAGATTTATCTAATTTTCATGTCCAAGAATACTGGGATACTTCTTAGATTTCATATTTTTTAAATACTTCTTTTGTGTTTTTAAAGTAAAATGACATTTACAAGCTAAAATATAGCTTTTGATACATAAAATGGAAGTCCTATGCTTAGCCTTATAGTAAACTCAATTAGTTATACATCTTTGTTAGATGCATGTCCAACTAGTGTCGAGTGTCAGACACAAATATTTCACATGTTTAGAAGAGTCCAGGTAACAGAGATTTGGTGTTCACTTTTCCTTTGAAGAAATCAAATCTTGGCTCCTTTGTTTCCCTTGTGCCTAAATGAATTTCAGTATCTTTATTTTCATTAGTAAGTATCAAAAATCAATTCCATATTATTGAAACATATTGTTTATCATCATTAACACCTTATCTTGGAAATGTTTACAAGGCACATGCTTGGTAGCATCTCTCTCTCTCTCTCTCAAAATGTTTGTTGGTCCTTAACGTTTAGAGTACAAATTTATCGATTAAAATGCCTAAGGCCATCACCCGGTGTTGACTAGTTAATTTAGGGACTTCATGTAGACTGAAGATTTGATTTTATTTGCACTAACCGTCTATCGTCATACTTTGACCAGCTATCATATGGTTAGGAGCTTGAGCTTTTAGTGTTTCACTTGGCAATGACTGCTAGTTTGATTGTCTTTTATGCACCACTTATTGATTTTTCTGATGATACAAGTTTTGAAGAAGCAAATATAAGATGCTAGGTTGCAGGTTAATTTTTTCTGTGGAAAAGTAGGATGTTACGCTAAAAGTTACTAGGAAAATATGCAATTATTTTTTTCTTGTCTATACCTAGATTAGTGGATGACGAGCATGGAAAGAAAAGAATGTCAAATTTGGAATGTCACATGGAGCACATTTTTGTATTAAATTGTTAATCACCAACTTATTTGAAAGCTTAAGCTATTAGAGAGAGGGGTAACTTTATTATTTATTTCTTACACGACGCCTATATGCCCCTTTACGTGTGGCTAGACTCTACATCATAAGCGGGCCAAACAAATAGAAATATGTAATGGCTAGGCAGTGAGATTTGAACTCACGACTTTTCTTACTCTTATGCCATGTTAAATTGTTGACCGTCAACTTATCTAAAAGGTTAAGATGTTAGAGAGAGGAGTACATTTATTGTTTATTTTTTACATTTTGGATGTTTTATCAACTTGTTTAGGGGCAATTTGAGTCTTATTTTTTATGTATCTCATACATTAGAACAATGTTTTGAAACCTAGACCGTTGAGTGAACCGGAAAAGGGATTGGGTTATGGGTCACTGGTTCAACCGAGATTGAACCGTGATGTCATAAATGTATTTAAAAAAATAAAAAACAAAACATAGATTTGCACTAAAAAGTGTGTCAAACCATGATTGAATAGGTAATAAAGCATGCATATGAAACCCAACTGAGACATTACAGCCTCTCAACATTGTTCAAGATTGGATTTGGAAAAAAACAAACTAAACCTAATGTAAGTGTCTAATATGAGTTGACTCAAAATAGAAAGTGATACAAATGCACACTACTGAAGCCATGGAAGTTTGAGGGCCAAACCAATAAAAATCGGTCTATCAAAAAACTCAAAAGAGAACACTGTTTGGCCTTCATATATACAAAATTTCGTAATTCAAGCTGCCCTATTCAAAAAATACTCTCAATCCCTATACTTATATGCCTAACAGCCTGTGACCTTTATTTTGTTGGGACACATGTCATCTTTTGAACATATCAAGAGTCCATGACCCTTCAGATGTTGGGCACAATTCCCATTTTTGCCGAACAGCCGAAAGGTCACCTTCCTTGACAGATATGTAAGAGTGCATATATATTATATACATGGAGTCCCCTGTTGTGTTTTATATCTGAGTGCCTCGTGAGAGAGAGAGAGAGAGAGAGAGAGAGAGAGAGAGGAGGGGTTCATCCCTTGAATAGAGGCTGCTGGTGCCGGAACTGTACAAGAAAGAGGCTGAATGGAAAAAGATGTAGAAAGAGTGAGACATTGAAGGGGGAAGAGCAGGTGAGCAGGAACTGTGTTTAGGTCAGACGGTTCTAGCAAACTGTCACCAGTTTGACTGGACCTCCGGTTCAACTGCCGTTTTTTAAAACTAGTTGGTCCGGACCGTTTACATGACAGGTCGAACCAGCCGGTTTGGTCCAGTTTTTAAAACACTGCGTTAGAACACTGCTGGATAAATTTTATGGCTTTTTACTAGGTTTTAGTAGTTCATGTTATTTTGGTTATTTTGCATTGTTGAACATGGGTCGTAGGGGTTGCCCATGGCTCAAGTTACATTATTTAGGACTATAATAGTTTAGTAGCCTAATTCTACCTTTTAGAATCCAATTTCTAGAATCTTTCACTGCCTAAACCCATCACAAATGCTGTTCTCCTCAGATTTACCTTCTTTACAACTGTTTTGGTGCCTATTATGTTACCAAAGTTTCCTAGTCTTATGAATAGAAATGATTGATAAGTGGATGCACATGCGGGATACTATCTATGGATGCTTTAGATCACCAAATGTTCCTCTAAAACGCGTAAAGGTGTGACGTGGATTTCTTTGGCTGTCCTTCAATTACTTCCCCTCCAACCCCCAGAACCCAAATATAAATTTCAATTTTCTTTATATATAGAGTTTTGTTTGTTGGGGAGTTCACAACATGTGGCACAATGTTAATGGTTTTAAATAACGGTTGTATGCTTACTTGTCAATGATTATCTTGCACATTACAAAGAAAATGTTTAGGTTTTTATGATAGTAGAAAATAGAGATCATCTAAACCTGAAGAACTTAATAGAAAATAAGATTAAATTAGTTGAAAGCACATTAGAAATATACTAGGACTCTATCAGCCCATTAATCACATGTATTATCATAGTGACTAAATAGAATTTTGTTAGTATAGATAAAATATAACTTTCGTTTCCATAAAATTATGATCTTGTTCCTTTTAAATTGATTGTTTATTATGATGTTATGAGAGCCACTTTATATGTGACAAACCTAATTGAAGCATTTAGGCACAACTTCTTTGGATAAATTGCCATGTTAAAAAAGGTAGGAAGATATCATGTATACTGACACATTCCAACAACTTATTACATCCATTATGTTCAGAATGAATAGCTTTATAAATTGATTCTTCAAAGTTATAAGTGTTCCTCATTGGTTGGCAGTAACCAATAAACTTAAAACTTGACGAGTCCCTATTTTTTGCATAAATAGAAGTATCATTTACGCAAAAGCTTACTCGTATTTTTGATATTGTATTAGTACCATGAAAATACTACGAATTTGTAAAATTCAAGACTGTCAATTGTAAACCCTAAACTCTAGTTAGGTCAACAAACCATAAGAGGTTAACAGTTATTAATTTTGAGAATATAAACATTAAGAGCGCTTAAACGACTTGGGGTTGCCATATTGTGGTCTTGGGCAATATGCCAAAATATGTGGCAAGGACGGTTTAGAAATTTTAAGAAATCATGAAAACATTTTTAGATAATAGGAGGAACATGTGATTCATTTAATAGATAAAAAAAACCACCCAGTGCATACAACATAATATACATAGTCATCAAGGTCCAACCTTATTATTACGTTTCCCTTAGATAATAGACATCCAACACATCCATCACTTGTGTGCATGGAAAATAAAATAAAGAGAGATCAGTTTCATCATCATCCTTCTTTGGTCATGAGCTTTTATAATGTTGAAAACCTCTAAAAGGCAAAGTTAATGACCTACTGGTTATTGATAATGGAAAACTTAAGGGCTAGTGTGAATGGCAGAACACGATTTGGGAGCTCCCCACAGTTAGCAGCACCGGAAAGTGAGTTTTGTAGCTAAAAGCCTCTTTCCCAACTGTACAATTATGATTTTCTTTAAATTGCTACTATAGTTATTTTTGTCCCTCGGGAGTATTAGGTCGTGATCATGGTGAACCTCATCTTGGTAGATTCCGTAAAGTTTTGGTTATGCTTGAAGTGGTCAAACAAAAGTAGATGTAATTAAACCCCTCAAAACTATTTTGTATTACAGATTTTGAGGACATGATATCAAGTGCTTTGTGGACTAACTCTTCAAACTTAAAATGAAGTAGTCAGTAATTTTCCAGTGGAGAAGAGTAGAAGACTGTAAATGAAGTTGACTTGATCAATTCAACAAGTAATAAAAGCTGTAGACTTACCAACACAAAAACAAATAATAAAAGTTGTAGGCCAAAATACCCTTCCATTTCTTTCTATGTGTAGCTGGTGTACTTGTATACTTCTTTAATGGCACTGATGATGATGTCTGGGTAAATAAAAGATCATGTTAAGAGTTCACTTGTTAAAATGCCAAATGCTCTTAGAAAAACGAATCATTAATAAGACAAAAAATTAAAAAATTAAAAAATTAAATAACTCCTGAAATCTGTGAAAGATATTTTGAAATGCTTCTGATTTTTGATTTCTTCTAAAGCTTTGTTGTTTCTCTTTGTTTCTTTCTTTGTTTCTTTCTTTCTTTTTTTCTTTAATTTTTTTTTTTGTGCTTGAAGACATCACTAAGTTCCATTCTGAAGATAGCACTGTGGATTTTATTTTTAAAAAAAGTAGAAGAAAGAAGATAACATTATTGACTTTTTGAGTTTATTTTGAAATCTAAAAGACTTTGGTAAGAAATTCCTTCTGACAATTTGCTGCTACTTAACAATAATTACTCTCATTTTCATTTATTCAGGAGTTTGTGTGTGACAAAGGAATTGGATTTGTCCGCATCGATGGGAACACAACTGCCAGAGATAGGCAGTTAGCTGTGCATTCATTCCAGTCATCGAAAGAGGCCTGTACACATTCTCATTTAGCCGCTTCGTTGGCTTCTTATAGTTGTAGCCTTATTAAATGGTCTAATGGGATTTATATGCATGGGTGTTTTAACAAAAGTTTTTTTTTAATGGTATGATGAGTTTTATAGGCTTAATAGTAACTTGGACAGCACATGCTTTTAGAACTTGCACATATTCTGCAGGAGTTAGGGCCACATGCTATGCCTTCATCCTTTTTGGTATCTTAATTTCTATGTGAAAATCCTAGGTTTTGCTTGCTTGTGGTAGCATTGCAATTGGAAGCACAAGTGAACTCTTGGAAAATAAGACCTAAAAATAAATGTATCCGTGGTGTTTCATTCTTGATGTTGGCATATGACAAAAGGTTAATTGCCTTCTCAGGTTAAGATTGCAATTATTGGAATCATGGCTGCGGGCATTGGACTTGACTTTTCATCAGCACAAAATGTTGTGTTCTTGGAGCTTCCTCAGAATCCATCTCTTATGGGTCAGGTGAGTTTAGTTTACATCGTCTTGAGCATTGCTTAATCAAATCTTATCATCATGATAGTGATCAAGGTTTAAAGGAATCTTTTCTTCTGTAACTTATTTTTGTGACTTTTCTCTGGAACTCCATTTCCATTAATTGTGGAGGTAAAAAGTCAGAAATAGGCATAAAAAACATGCACAGTCGACTGTCGAAAACCCTAGTTCACTAAGTTGAATTTGCATAATCACCCTATCAATTGTCATCCTGATTTTCCCTTGTATAACTTTTGATATTTGTAATTTGATGATAATATTTCCACATGCCTGTAGATTTGTAGTTACCCATATACTATTGATGTGTTTAAACACAATAACAATCATCTGCATAATTATTTTTTTCTTTACTCTTTTTGTTTCATTTCGTTTCATTTTGTTTCTTTTTCTTTTTTCTTTTTGGGGTGATTGATTTTTGCCAGTTGTGATGTGATGAAATAGTAAATAAATATTCAAAAAGGCGCCAAAGGGGCCTATCCAAAATACACAAGAAGTAAACGAAACAAAAACTATAGATCTCCCCTAGAACTCTTTTTTTGGTGAGTAAGATATTGTTTATACCTCCCAGAAGTCAAAACTAAACTATAAAATTCACAGGAGAAAACGGAGAATCATAAACGTTTTCCTTATAAGTAAAATAAAGCATAAAGAAGCATCAAGGAATGCAACCCATATACAAAAGACACTAATACACAAACATCACACTGGAATCTAACTCCTTGGTCATTCCCAACCACGAATCTTATGAGTGAAAAATTCTGACTATTCATTTGAAATTGCTTTCCATTTTCCCACCCCATATGAAAACATCCCACCTCTCTCAAGGTTCATCCCCCTATCTCCAGACCAAATCTTCCATTCATAACTTTCCTCTAAAATCTTTGTAACCATTTACTGAATAAGGCCTGAATGCCTGATTAAACCTGTGAAATAGACACTGACATGGGTACGCATACGGACACGAGACACGGTGGAGATACGGCAACAAATATATTTCTTATGTATTTTATTTGCTATATATATGAATGTAACATCCACAAACCATTAAAAAATATAAAAAGTAATACTAATTCAACATGAAAAACACTGTTTAAACCATAATTTAACATCATTCAACATAAAATATGATGAAAACAAGTTTACAATTAAACTTGCAATGTGTTTCACTTGTGTCTAAGTGATGGATATGTGTCTATGAGGTGTCTATTGAAAAATAAATAAATAAAAGCTTAGTACATGCCATTTGACGTGTTTGACATATGTCCCAACGTGTTCGAGACATCTTTGACACGGATACGGCACTCTCTTAGAAGTGTCTGTGCTTCATAGGGGAACACGATACAAATCAACATTGAATATCTTTTACCTTTACCTCACCAACCGGGATTGGTTTATTCTTACTAACCTTAACTCCAAGCAGAAATTGCTCAAAGCAGATGAACACATGCCTGAGATGTCTCAAGTTCTAAACTGATCTTTGTTTGCCTCACAAAAGATAATAGTATTGTTTTCAAATAGCAAGTGAAATGGCCACTAACTCTCCTTACACTTTGCCAATCTAGAATCCTTTAATATACCTCCCTAATTGCTCATATGATTAGCAAACTCAGCTTCCATCATAGGAATAAAAAAAATGGGTGATAATGGATATCATCGTCTCGTCGAAGACTCTTCGAATTAGGGAGAGAGCCCGAAGGAGAACAATTCACAAAACTAGAGGATCTAACTGTAAAGATGCAGAAACATCTCCAAGGTCCCTATTTCTCCCTAAAAGTCGTCCTTTGCAACAAGTAAAGAAGAAAACTTCTACTTATGTGATTATAAGTTTTCTCAATATCCAGTTTTTAATCCCACTTCACTGCTACAGAGCCTTGAGTCCACACATCCATCAGCTACATGAATCATATTCAATATCTGTCTTGTTCCCATAAAACCCTTTTTAGGATTTAGGAACAATAGAACCCACTACCCTTATCAGTTGCTGAGCGAAAACTTCAGCCATAGACTTGTACATTCAACTCAACAGGCTAATAGGTCTAAAATCTCTGAACTTCGTTGCCTCATCCTTATTTCCAATTACAGCAATACACAACTATACAAGGCATTCGAGCTTTTTTCGATTGGCCCCTCACATAGAATTGCTGCATCAAAGAATAAAGCTTCATCCTACAAGAACGAAAGACCAGTGCCATACCATCGGGGCCTGAAGCTTTATCCTTGAACCTAATATCCTTCCCTCTCTTCCTCTCCTCCCAATGAATCACTAAGCTTCCAATTCAATTACACCTTCGATGTGAATTTGTCAATTCATGAAGAATTTTGTATTAGTTAAGACGTAAGCGGTGTTTCCAGAAATCTGAAGTCACATGGGGTCATATTTAAAATTTGAACTTGTTTTCTTCTTGTTCTGGGTTTAGTAATGTTTAAAGTATGGATTGAATGGTCAATGGTGTTTTTATTTTTTGGTAACTAAAAGATGTTGTATCAAAAGGGCAGGCATCATGGGGATGCCACCCGCTTACAAAAGCGAAGGTATAAAAAGAGTTGTATTAGTGCTATTTTTTTTGAAATATTTTTAGTGGTTTGTGTATGTTACATTCATATATATAGCAAATAAAAATATATATTTTTTTGCCATATCCCCACCCATGTCTATGTCCTCGTCTTTTGAAAATCGCAATGTTCATGTCCGTTCCGATGTCTTCTCCATACTTGTGTATGTGTCTATGCTTCTTAGTGGTTAATGAAAAGCTAATTGTAGAAGTAGAAGTTACAAATTTACTGTTAGTGTTGATTTTGGAAATATTTTTAAATAACAGTTTGCTCCTGATTTTATTTGAAAAGGAAAATTTTGATTTGTTCATTGAAACGCTGCTCTAGCTTTGTCCCCCACACTAAGAGCGTTCCAGTGCAAGTTCATGTAGCAATGCACCCATCTGCTAACCTACTGTTGACAGGCCTTATAAAAGTCTTCCGCTAGGATTTGTAGGTTTTGGAATGTTGGATGTTTCGTGATGAGGCAGCCAAGTCAATACATGTCTATTTTGATGGCTAGGTATGTAGTTGACTAGTTCAACGAGGTGTTCACCCAATCCTAGTTGTAGAGAGTCTAAACATTAGATGTTTAAATCTCATATGCACTGCATTCGGTCACAATATGATGAGTTTATTAAAAGGTTAAGGTTCAAGTCTTTTCACTATCAAATCTCTACCTTACTTTTCATGTGAGATGAATGTACCTTAGCTGGACCATTCAAGCAGCCTACTGGTTCAAGCAGCCAGGCTGTGCTGTTCTTGGTATCACTGCTGTTTTTATTTGTATTTTTGATGTTTGAAGTTTATTATTATTATATTTTTAGAACTAGTTTGACCACTCTGGTTCCTCTTATGTACCATTTATATATGTAAGTGGAAATGTTCCATTTCATGCTTCAGTTGGAACTTCAGACTTGTAGGCTTTCTGAAGGTGCAAGCTCAAAACACCCCAGCAAAAATGTTTAAAAATATAATTCCCAGCTCCATGCTACTTCCCATTTATGTGTGAGGAAGATAATACTTTTACTCAATGTCATTTGGTATTAATTTGTGCTAGTTTCTGTGTGATTTTGGATGCTTATAACATGCTTCAAACGTTGAAGGCTGAAGATAGAGCTCATAGGCGAGGGCAAACCAATGCAGTCAACATATATATCTTCTGTGCAAAGGTACTAAATTTCTTTTCTTTCTTTCTTGCTTTTGCTCCTTTTGATATTATAATTGCAATTTTTTGGACGGGCAATTTCCTTCTGCAGCTTTTATATGGTTTTTTCTTGTTTCAGGATACTTGGGATGAGTCACGTTGGCAATACCTTAACAAGAGTTTGCACCGTGTTTCATCTACGACAGATGGGAAGTACGGGGCAATACAAGAAATAGAGGTATTATTCTTGATATTTTCTTGCCTGTTGGGATTTAGCACATGCTCCCTTGATATGTTACACTGAGGTTTTTCTTCTAGCACTCTTTGTTGTTGAACTCTCAGCATTATCAGTTTTAGTGGAGTTAAATTAATTTCTGACCTTGAAGTTCTAATGATGGGTTCCAATCTCTGCCCTTTTACAAATGTGTGCAAGATTTGTTTTAATTTTACCATTTATTACTGTAGTTTCTTTACCAATTGAGTCCTATGAATTTATTTGTACCGAAGAGTGAGTTGATTCAAGTTCAAGGCAACAAAAGGACAACAGAAAGGAGATAAAGAATATCTAGTTTTAGGGAATAAAAAGGACAACCTCGTGCAGCAAAGGATCTAGGTGGCCTACCCCATGTAAAGGGTGGGATTGAGACGTTCTTGGGTTGAGTTTAACATCCAGTTGAGTCCCCATTAAATGACTGGAAAGCAAGTGAATTTCCGCTATCCACTTTTGTTTGTTTCCCTATTTTATGAATGAATAACTAAATAATAGTTTGTTCCATAGATGACGATTTCTTTGACGAGAGAATTTTATTCATGAATATCCTAACAATAGTTGTTTCTAAATAGTTTTTGTTGGTAATGTCCTCTAGGAATGTAACGAATGCTAAATCTTTTTATACTGGATGTCAGATAAATGAGTCGTCAAACTAAAGGGCAGTCTTATGTTAACTCAAAGAGATAGTAAGATTAAGGTTGGAAAAGTTTTTCTTTAAGACAGTCTGAAGATAAATTATTTGCAACATGAGAAATGCAGTGCAATTAAATGCTTAGGAAACTACATAGGTGAACTAGATCCATATTCAAAAGCTATCTCTTCCAGTCCAGGATATTGAGTGGTAGCATAATGCATCTTATGTCATATTCACACTGTTATTCTATGGGTACGTAGGGGTAGCCTAATGCATCTTATGCCATATTCACATTGTTGTTCTATGGGTATGTAGCTGGTAGTTTTGGGTTTGGCCAATCCTTTGGTCAACATAATGTTCCTAGAAAATTGGCTACTAGTTAATTGCCTGAAAGAAGCATGATGTTTTGACAAGAATATTTAAAATAAGCAGAAGTTAGAAAATATGGCTATGTACACAGTAAACATATATTGGAAGCTTTCTTCTGGTCATTAGAAAATTGGAAATAGAGGATTGCTGTCATCAAATTTTTTTTTCCTTCTCTTCTGCTGATAGTGTTGTTTTGTCTATCATTCCTCTTACACCTTTCCCATCTTCTGAACCCCATGCTGAATCTAGTATTAACCCCAGCGATAAAACTTGAGCTGATTTTACCTTTGTGATCTTTTGGTGTGGTGTAGGTTGTTTTCGAAAATGTCTCTGCTTTTTTTTATTGGATTAATAAATTGTTGGATTTTGTGCACAAACATACTTGAGCGGAGACCGGTTTTTAGGATACTTCTGGTCTCAGTTGGTACTGACATATCTATGTGTGCTAGGCTGGTGCCAAGGCTGCTCCAATGTCCTGGTTTTTTTGTGTTTGTTTTTGCTCTCTCTCTCTCTCTCTCTCTATTGTTTCACATCTTTGGAAACCCATACTAAATCAAGTTGCCAGTAACCCACAGAAGGAGAAATATCAAACCGATTTTCCCTTTGTGTTCCTTTTCCTGTGCCATGGAGATTACATCTAGGTTGGGGCACCCAATCCATCACTTGTGGGCAGTGGTGAACACGCAGGCTGTTTCCAAATCTCTCTTTTTTCTTTTTTGCTTGAACAAATAATTAGCGCTTGAGTGGAGGCATGTTTCTATTTTTTTTCTTTTTTGCTTGAACAAATTATTTGTTCTTGAGTGGAGGCATGTTTCTTAGTGTTAGGATTTGTATTGTTAGCACATTCGGTGAGAAAAAGCACTTTTGATGTCATACTTTTCTTCAGTATAATTAAGTCCATAATGCAAACACAATCAGATAGTCAAAATCAAAGTTAGAGCTGTAGAAGGGCGTTTGAAGGCATGCTGGCATTTGAACGAACCCTACGGGCGTCAATTGGACTGGCATTCAAACGGGCTCATTGAGCATTCGACCGACTTTGGACCGACTGGTATGGATGAGATTGGAGGTCTGAGTTTACTGATTACTTTTGGACTAGGAATTCATACCAAATTAGAACTTGTACTTTCTGGGACTGCTAGTACTATACATAGAGTGCAAAGGGCTGCCAGAATGGGTATGTTTGAACTGAGAGATCTCAGAGAGCATTGAGAGGCATATTGCTGTGAGTATTCCTGAGTGGTATTCTTTGAGTAATTGAAGAATTTCAAGTAGGCATTTTTGGTGGGTCTAGATTATTGCTTCAAAGTTTCCATGGTCAACGCTCAGCTGTGCACTGGAAAATTGTATCGAGGGACTGATATGTGACTGGTGATTCAGTTCAATCCAAGAATAATGCACTGAGAAGTTCGTGGTTACGACCCTTGAAAATGTGGATATGCAATAGGGCTGGGTCTGTAAGTGTGAACTTGTATTTTGTTCTTCCTAGTGCATTGATTGACTCGCCTAGGGTCCTGTGGTTTTTCCCATCTGGGCTTTCTAACGCAGTCCTAGGTTTAGAAAAATGCACTGTGATTTTAAGTTGGAGAACTTTGCAAAATCAGCCTTAAACTCCCAAAATTCAGCAAGTACAACTTTTCAAATAAATGGACAAACTCAATCATAACAGCAGCCAAGGCACTTTGCAGAGTTAAAATCAAAATAAACCACTTCCATATGGCTTAGTTTTACCACTGTGAACTAGCAAATCCAATAGTAATCATATAAACCAAGTTTGAACTCAAAACCTATGTGACACCAAGCCAAAAAAACAAAATAGGAAAGTAAGGTGATTGGGAAATGGCTGGAAAGTGTTGTGGAGGAATCTGCGAAGACAGAGGGAGAAAGAACCTGTAGCAAGCAAGAGAGAATTTGCAGAAATCAAGAGAGAACCTGTAGAGAGAGAGAAATCAGCAAATAAGTGTGGAAGAGGAAGAAAGAACCTGCAGAAATCAATAGAGAACCTGTAGAGAGAGAAAATCAGCAAATAATAAAGAAGTAGCAGCAGAAATTGTGAGGTAGAAGGATCAGCAGTTTGCAGAAGCCAGCAGATAAGAACTAGGAGACAGCAGGGAAAGAAAGAACCAGCAGCGAGGGAGGCAGAGAAGGAAGCACTAGCCGAGATATGCAGCTGTGAGAGAGTAGAGGGAGAGCAACGAAACAGGGGCAGCAGCCTTCCAAATATTCTCTAATCCCCCTCAAAATAATAGGGTTAGGGTTCTATAGGAGTAGTATAAGGCTAACCCTAATCTCCTTGTTTAGGTGTCACCAATCTAGAGTATCATAAGACAAGTCACTTAAGTGGTCATGTGACAAGCATGTGACCATTAAGTGGATGTGGACATCTCCCACATCTTAGATTATAAATTAAAACACCTAAGTAAATTTCATATAATTAATTAAAAAAAAAATAAAAAAATAAAACAAATAAAGGAAAAATTAAATCCTAAGCTACATCACTTTCCAGGCAAAAATTGTGTATCTTGTGTACAATTGATTGCTTCTGCATACTTTGGTTTGACATAGGATTGTTGCCTACATTATTTAAAGAACTAGGATAAATTGGTTAATTAATTGAACCTATCCCTACAACCCTCTGAGTATAGGATTTGATAAATGTGTGCCTAGGAATTAATTCTTTACTAAGTGTAACTATGGTGACAGTTGGCATTAGTATATCTAGTGGGGCTAGGCATATGCCAGGGCTACCAGAAAGTTCTCATAGTTAATAACATTTATTTGATTATTTTTTAGTTTTAGAACCTGGATATATATGTTTTAGTTGTAAGAGCATCTTTAACCCAAAACCTTCAAATCTATCTTTATTTTGGCATCTTCTCCAAATTTAAAGTTCATGGGTTCTACTTTTTCACATTGTTACTCCAACCCACCAACCTTCATTTTCACTATTCATTCTTCAAATTACTATTCTTTTATATTAAAAAAAAATTAAAAATCATATATTGTGCTCCCATTGTATTAAAAATATAATTATTTATTACCAAAATTTAATCTAAATTATAATTTTTTACCAAATATTTAATTAAAATTAAATTATTTAATATTTTTTTAAACTAAATGATCTATCCAAGAAATTGCAAATTAAATTACATTAAAAAACCTATTACAGACTAATGAAATACATTTAACGAAAATTAAAGTACAATAAGGAACTAATGAAAACACATAAAATGAGACTTGGATATTTAAAATTACAAGTACTAATAAGGTGGTAAGTCTTCTCCTCCATACCCACCTTCATGGTGGCTAAAGATATTAAAATTACCATGACTAAAACCAATAGGTGATCCACTTATTTAGGAAATATGAGTACTTTTTTCAATAATAAATAATCAATAAAATAAAAAGAATTTTTTTAATTTCATATATAAATAATAATTTCAAGATAAATAAAAGCAAGTAAAATATAAATAATTTATTTATTCCACATATAAAAAAATCTCAAATCAAATAAATATTTAACAAAGTAAAAAAATGAATTAATTGAAAATTTAAATTAAATATTTATTAAAATAGTATTTAAATAGTAAATAATGCATTAATAATAATACATTATTTATGCTTAAAATAATGATTAGTACAAGAATCCCACATAATTAATACTTTGGCCTTACATGAATGGTGAAATGATGGGGCCTTCAAATTTTTTGAAAGGCCTTCAAATTTGAAGGTGGCAAATGAAGGCCACCTTCATTTCTTCAAATTTTTGAATAAATGAATGTGGGTTGGAGGACAAAATTTGGAACCCACCTTCATATTTGAAGATTTGAAGGTGGGTTGGAGATGCTCTAAGGTGCAAGGACTATAGAGTTCCCTCTGTTCTTTTTATTGTTAGACAAATCATCGATGTATGAAAAGATGTTCATATATTTTGCATAGGAGCTTATTCTTGTTGTGGAACTTTGTTACGAAGCCAACAATTCTGTGCTATGTATCTGGAATGAAAAGATATTCATATTATTGTCTAGTTTTCTTTCTGCTGCGATGCCTGATACTTCTGTGCTATGTATTTAGAATGAAAAGATACTCATTTATTGTCTATTAAAAAGCTGATGTCATCATTAGTTTGTTTACTCTTGTAGTTATTACAATTGAAATTTGAGGTATCTTCTGGTAGGCTTTTGGTCATGGTGTATGGTCTCTATTTGTGCTGATAAATTAAATATTGTATCGCTGATTTGACAGGTTGAAAGTGTTTCTTTTCTAGAAACAACTAGAAAAACAGATGGAAGTTCTGAAAGTGTGACTTTAGAGGGATCATCGTGTGGTGTACTCTCTAGTGTAGAGCTAATGGAGTTTCCGAATTCTCACTCTTATCCAGGTTTGTATCCTATTGAAGAATATAAAGAAATAGCTGCAATGGAAAATAAGAGAACTGAAGAACAGAATGAAACTGGTGGCAATTCATCTCAAGAGGACAGTTTTCATGATGAGGTACTATAGCGTCTTGCTTATCGCTTGAGGTTCTTTCTCCTTGCCCATGTCATACTGTTCCACTAAAAAATTTGCTTTTCTGCTGGATGAACAGGCTGACATGATTTCTGATCTAGATATGTGGAAGCATACTGTTCCAAGTGGAGAATTTGAAGCAAATGCTTCTGAAGCTAAACCCTGGTGTGCTGCAATAATTTCTTCAGATAATTTGGAAGATGATAGTGAAGACAAGGATCAACTGGAAAAGGTGGAATTGAATAATTCTTTTCCCCTATTGTTGATAGATCGCATTATCTTTCCCTTTATTTCTTTATTTATTTTTTTGGGTGGGGTGGGTTGGGGTTGTAAATAAATTTGAAAATGCAGGCAGAGAAATTAATTTCTGAAAGATCTGTTGAGCTGATTGAAGCTGATTCAAGTAGCTTTATCCAAGTTGAATATCTTCGTTTTGAGGTAAAACTTTGATACCAAAACTTTATTAACTTGGTTGGGGGATTTTTTCTCTGGTTTACATGCAACGGTGGTGTGAATAATAAAATATGATATGTTTAATGTGCCTTGAATTCAGTTAAGTGGTTATACCCGTGTATCCGTGATTTATTGTCCCTATAAAGATGGGTAAATATGATGTCTCGTAGATGATTTCCTTTTCATAGTAGGTCTTAATGGCCATTTGCTGTTTTAGAGAAGTCATTGTGCTGTAGCTATACATGATCAATCTTCATTGAGATTTGTTCAGTGATATCTGCATGCTAAGGTTGACTTGGAGTTTAGATTGGTCATATTTTCCCATGGAAGGTTTCATTATGAGGTAAACAGAGTATAAGTGTTTTTGGTTCCTAACAGCTCATTCAAGGAGAGGGATATGATAGAATCCCCCACCCACAGCTGTGGGCATGACCCTGAGAGTGAAAATGTAAATGGATTTTTGACCATGTTGAGATGTCAGGCACATGCATGTGACCCTGGTCATTTCTCAAAGGTGGTGCATAATGTGCCATCTCAGGCGCATTGATGCTTGCCCGAGTTTAAGACTCAGCATGTGTTGGTGAAGTGATCTTGGCATCATATTGTTGGCCTCACGGAAAGCTCTGGGTCTCTTGAGATGGCAAGTAAAGTTGCCACCAAGGTGGGGGCTTGAGGGCTTCATGTACAGTCTTGGTGCACTTGGAGAGGGAGGGATGTTTTCCTAAACAACTCTTGTTACACTTAGCAGGTCATCTACATTAGTAATAGACATGCTAGCGTGGTCGAGTAGTTTGCTGGCAGGCCCAAGCAATGGAGACTGGCAGATCTAGCTTTGATTTGATTGGCCATCGTCCAAAGGTCCAGCTGGCCACTCTAGCCCTGCAACTCCCTAACATAAGTGATTACCTTGTCAAATAGGAAAAATTCAATTCCCTGGAATCCTTAGGTTTGGAAAGCTTGCCATACAGGCCAAACCGCTCCTATACTCTCTCTATTGCTTTAGGGTGCTCTTTAGGCTGTCCTGCTCTTCCTCAAGTCTGAGCAATTCTTACTCCCACGTTATATTATGATTTATATCTTTTTGGCCTGAATAACCTCTTGTTACCCACATACTTTAAAATGTCAATGTAAGATTTCAACTACAGTCGTTGACCAGATACCATATTTAATGTCAATCTAAGATTTAAGATTTGAACGTCTTTTTCCTCCCCTAAAGTCGTTTACTCTCTGAAACTGAATGTGCTTTGTTTATAGATTGAATATAACTTTCATTGCCATCTATGTGCTTAATCTTTTGGTATATACTGGTATGGTCCATTTCAAAATACATTTTAGTTGCTTGAAAAAACTGTATTTGTGTTCTTATTACTTCTAGCTGCAGCAGAATTTATGGGCAAATAGATGTTTTCGTTAGTTGATTTGTTTTACCTGCTTTTCAGGTGAGCCAATATACTGGAAGGATCCACTTATACTCTTGCATTCCGGGAATAGATTCAAGACCAAGACCACTTTTTGAAAACTTCCGACCTGAGGAACTTGAGTCACCAAATCTCCCTGCCACCAATAGCAAAACAGTTAACAAATCCATCAAGGATAATCCAGCATATAGGCATGCTCTTCTGGCATTTATCCATGAGTGGAATAATCTAAGGGCCATTCAGCGAAACAATTTGCTTGCCAAGCCTTTACAACTACCTTTATCCGTTGAGTTGTGCTATTTGAAGGAAAACCCTAACCATGATAGTGGGGTATGTTTACAAGAATTCTCAATCTCATTGGGTTTTTCTATACATTACATGATCAATCTAATCAGAGCAAAACTTGTATATTTATTGTTGAACATATTAATTTTGTAAATATATTTTGTCATATTTCTTAATGATATAGTTTGGTAACAATAGGAGCACTAACTATGACAGGGATTGTTAAAGGAAAGAAGCAAGAGACGTGTTACACCTTTATACGAGATTACCCATCTGTTGCCATCAAACGCTGTGTGGAAGAAGGTCCATCTGCGTGGTGGTTATGGTAAGAAGGAGAAAGAATACACTCAGGGTTGGACTGTCACAGGAGAACCACTCTGCAAACTGTGTCAAACACCTTGCAAGTAAGTCGGGCTAAATGATCGTTTGCAATATAGCTTTTAGGGAACTTATATTAATTCATGACTTTCAGGAGCAAAAACTCCAAGACCCCTGAATTTTTTGAGGATTTTTTCTGTAACCTGGGTTGCTATGAAGAATACCGCTCCAGAACAAGTAACAGATTTCTCCGTCAGGTTAGACTTTGAACCATGTCACCTCATATACTTCTGCCGACTCTCCTATTTTTTTTTGTAATTTTATTTTTCTCTGGTTTGGTAGATGCATGATTGAAGTCAGTTTACATTTATTGCAAATTGCAAATAACCTTGACCTTTCCAGGAGCTTTTCCGAATTGAACAGGGCATTTGCACAAAGTGCCAACTAAACTGCCATAAACTTGTCCAGCACATTAGACCTTTATCATATGCAAAGCGGCAACAGTATATTGAGAAGGTCGCACCAAAGTTGGCCAGGCATAAGAAATTGTGAGTTTATAAATTAGTTCTATGAGCATAGATTATTTGCTTTGCATTTTTCAATTGAAGCAGCTAACAACTGCATGTACAATCTTGTGCACAAAACTGAAGTCATGCATATCTTTTTTCATGTGCAGTGAAGTTGATGGTTGTTCTTTTGTTTCACACAGTCATTCTATTGACTATTACTAGATTACTTAATGTTTCTTTGACTATTTAACAAGGACACTTGCCCTTTATATTCCTATCACGGTAGTTGTTGGGGATTAACTAGCATAGATTCCAATGGAGCTATGCCTCCGTAGCAATACGGTTTTGACCCGCTCCTACCTGCCCCAGGGCACCATAGCATGTCTGGAATAAGGGGGGACAGACTGGATGTATTCACTCCCTATGTCGGCTATGTGATGAGCCCACATTTTCGAAGAGTAAGCTTTACTTTTGCAGAGTATTGAAGGTTCAGTAAGTAAGGATATTCCCAAGTCCTTCAAGATTAATTTGGGGGTTGGGGCATGGTGAATCTGATGAAATTCCGCTGGAAGCTCCATGGGTCCCTAAAGATGTGATAATTGCAAAATCTTTGGTGATTCAACTTCCTCATACCCTTTAAAGCCTAAGCCTCAAATTCTAACCCTCCAAAACAAGAATGGAAGGCTAAGGAGAGGAACGAGGATTCAAGTGAAGGAAGTGAATAGGAGAAAATGAAAAGGAGTGTCTCAAGTGCTTAAATGAGGAGAATGTAAACCCCAAGCCGTTGACCTTAAAGCCACGAAGCTCTAATGTTCTTATAGTTCTTCGGTCATGTGAACCAAGGAGGAAAGCCTTTCCAATTTAGAGAAGAAAGGCATTGAAGAGAGTGTCATGGCAAGGGCGGGTATTGCTCGTTTGACTAGTGATTTGGTAGGGACAAGACTGGAAGTTGACTCGAAGTCTTCGAGTGATGTGGTTGAAGCAAATTTCTCTCCAAGCGAAGGGTGGATGTGCAAGCCCTTCCTAATGGGGGCATTAATATTTCATCTAGAAAGTCAAGTACGAAGAAATTAGTGCGGAAAATAAAGTGTCCGTTTAGAAGTGCTGTCAGTTTTTGCTTTTTGTTGTGTGTCATAGGTGTGTGTTTTTATTTTTTGTTTTTTATGGTCCGGTAATGACATTTGTAGGTTACTGTTCTGCTAATAGTACCAGACCAATATTTCGAAAACAGAGAACACATCCATTTTGGTGTTTTTTTTGTTTTCTATTTTGAAAAAAACACATCTATTCTCTTGGGAGGTGAGAGGTTCTTCTTTTAAATCTATTCTTTTCTTGAATGGTTGGATTCAAATAAAACATCTTGGGAGTTGCCTTTAGGCTTGGGTTTCTGTTTCTTGTATGTTTTTCTATGTCTAGCCACCTCGGATGTAAGTGGATCTTTTTAAATTTTAAACTAGTTTAGAATTCGTGTCTTGATGTAACCTCTTTTTGAGATTTGTGGGACTTCGATGTTGTGTCCTAAGCTTCTTTGTAATATCGTAACTTTTTTTTCTTCATAAAACAAGTACTTACCTGAAGAAAATAATAATAATAATAATAATAATAGAGAGAGAGAGAGAGAGAGAGAGAGAGAGAGAGAGAGAGAGAGAGAGAGAGAGAGAGAGAGCAATGAACCATAGGAGAAATAGAAGACTAGGTGATGTAGAGCCGTAACAGGAGAAGAAGAAAGAGGATAGGTAAAAAAAGGGAAGGGAGAAAAGATAGAACACTAGATAGAGAAGAGAAGAGCAATAATTGATATTCAATTTCAATAATATTCTATCTAATTTTTGCATCCAAAACCTCTATATAAACCGATAGAGGCATAATTCAAATAGAACTCTAAAATCATAAACAAACTACTAATAAAACAGGAAATAAAATTAAAATTCTTATTTATTGCTGATTTTTCTTTCTTCGTTTATATGTGCAAAGTCCTTGATTCCCCTCAATTCTCCCCAGCTGAAAAGAACTCTACTCCGGAGAGTAATTATGAAGTACTGCTCGAGAAATATTGGGTGATAGCAGCGGAACTCATCCTATGTAATCCAAGAATCATCAGTGTTGCGACAATTTCTCCATCTCACAAGATAGCAACGATAATTTAGAGGGAAGAACCAATGTCTTCTGTTTCAAGAACATCAGCAATCTGATCCTCATGTGATGGTGGAAATGGCGGAAGACAAGGAATAGATGCCTACAAAGTAGGAGCAGGAACACCACCTATAGACAAATCTGACAATGCAGGAAGTTCAAAGGTGCCTCGATAAGGAAACAAATCCACAATATTAAAAATAGGACTAATAGTTGTATCTAAAGACAAGTCAAGCAAATATGCATTAGGTCCAAGCTTACTAATGATACGAAAAGGTCCCGTGACTCGAGCATGAAGTTTCTTGAAAGAATATTTAGGATATCGCTCAGGGCACATACGAACCATAACATAATCTCTATTATTGAAATCTAGTCTCCTACGATGCACAATAATAGTAAGTTTATAATTCTCATTGCTCATGGCAATTTTTTACCTAATATTAACATGAAAGTCATGAATATGCCGAGTGAAGGTGGTAGCATATTCAGAAGGATGGGCATCAAATGGTGAAGGAACAAGGTCAATGGGCTGGCGAGGGGAGAAACCATGAACAATCTTAAAAGGACTCTTACTAGTAGATCGATTGACCGAATTGTTATAAGCAAACTCGACAGTTGGTAAGAGTAAATCCTAATTACCCAATTTGTCACCCACAATATACCTAAGCAAATCGCTCAAACTATGATTAACAACCTCAGTTTGTCCATCAATTTGGGAATGAAAAGAAGAGGAAAACTTTAGAGTCGTCCAAAATAATTTCCAAAGTGTCTTCCAAAAATAATTGACAAATTTAACATCTCTATCAGACACAATGGAAGTAGGTAAACCATGCAGTTTAATAATTGTTTGAAAAAAATAACTTATCAACATGTGAATTATCAATGGTCTTACTACAAGAGATAAAATAGGCCATTTGGAAAACCTATCCACTACAACTAAAATAGAATCATAGGTAACTGAAAAAAAACATGCTAAGGTCTTTCCAAGGTGTGTGGAATAGGAAATGATGTATACAGCCCTGTGTTCTTTTTCTTAGCCTCAGCTAACTGACAAGTGCGACACTGAGAGACAATCCTAGCTACATCTCTCTTCAATGATGGCCAATAAAATCTATCCTCAACTAGTGTAGTGGTTTTATCTCTACCAAAATGTCCAGACAAGACGCTAGCATGCAATTTTCAAACTAAGAAATCTCTAAGCAAAGTGTGAGGAATGCAAAGGTTAGATCCTTGAAATAAGTAACCATCTCGAAGAATGAAATCAACACAATCAGTATGGTCACCATTCCTAATCCCTTGAAAGATGATACTAAAATCAGGACAAGTAATATACTTATCTTTTAACTTATCAAAACCTACTACATGGATACTCATAGACTTTAAAACCGCAACAACTTGACTATGTGCATCAACAAGTTTGTTCTTTACACCTGCACAGTGTTTAAGAACAAAAGTGTACTTGTGAAGGAATTCAACCCACCTAACATGTTTACAACTTAACTTTCTCTGAGAGTGAAGGTATCTCAAAGCTTGATGGTCGAAGTATAGCACAATTTCATGAGGTAACAAATAATACCTGCAGTGATGCAATGCTTGTACTACAGAATAGAACTCCTTATCGTAAGTAGAGTTTCTCTGCTTAACCTCATTGAGGTTCTCGCTGAACTACGAATAAAATGACCCTCTTGACTCAAGACTCCTGTACCTACACTTGACGCATCACAAGACACCTCAAAGACTTTAGAAAAGTCAAGGTGTCGCAATACAGAGCTTGAATCATTTTCTGTTTAATCTCCTCAAAGGCTTGAGATGCAGTTGTAGTCTAGTGAAACTTTCCTTTCTTCATGCAATTAGTAATGGGAGCTATAATGGAACTAAACCCTTTAATAAACTTCTTGTACAAAGTGGCTAACCCATGGAAACTACGAACCTCAGAAATAGATGTGGGGATATGCCACTCTTTAATAGATTTGACCTTATCAGGGTTAGCTACAATACCTTGTGCAACAATAATGAATCCTAAGAAGAGCACCTTAAGAAGGAACACTTCTTAAGATTAGCATACAACTTTTCAATGCAAAGTGTCTTAAGGACCAAACGAAGAGGACCCAAGTGTTCACCATTAGGGTGGCTCTAAATTAAGATATCATCAAAATAGGCCTCTAGAAAAAGTACTAGGAGCATTGGACAAACCAAAGGGCATGGCTGACCATTTGTATAATTCATCCGGGGTTTTAAAGGGAGTCTTCCACTCATCACGAGGCCTAATACGGATCTGATGAAATCCACTACACAAGTCGATTTTGGAGAACCATTGCGAGCTAGCCATTTAATCGAGCATGTCATCAAGTTTAGGGATAGAAAACCTATACTTGACAGTAATTTTATTAATGGCATGATTATCAACACACATCCTCCAAGAGTCGTCCTTCTTAGGAGTCAAGAGAGCAAAGACAACACACGGGTTCAAACTATCTCTAATGAAGCCCTTCTTCAAAAGTTCCTTTACTTGTCTATGTAATTATTCACGGTCCCTAAGATTCATACGGTAATAAGAAAGATTAGGCAACTGGAATCTTGGGACAAGATCTATAGCATGCTGAATATTAGCCAAAAAATGGTCATGAGTAATGAGAATTATAAACTTGTTGCAAATGTGCATTGTAGGAGACTAGATTTCAATAATAGAGATTGTGTTATGGTTTGTGTGTGCCCTCAGCGATATCCTAAACATTCTTTTAAGAAATTTCATGAATTGATGGGAATCAACGACTTTGCATATATAGGCAAAGAAATAAAAATCAACAATAAATAGGAATTTTAATTTTATTTCTTGTTTTATTAGTAGTTTAAGTTTGTTTAAGATTTTAGAGTTTTATTTGAATTATGCCTCTATCTGTTTATTTAGAGGGTTTGGATGTTTGGGTACAGATTTGGGTTAGATATCTTTTTGTTTCCAGTGTCTTATCCCTTACGATTTTCCAAAGTGTTCGCAGCCTTAGGCATGCAGCGAATGTTGGCAATCACTGCCAGCGAGGCTTTCAATCACTCCAGCAACGACTCCGGCAGGGCTTACAACTCCAGGTGACTGGACGAGGGGGTGATGACACTCTGGTGATCACTGTGATGACTCTCCAGCAAAAGTGAGCATTGGTTTGATATAAGCGCTAATCTGATCTGATTTTTGGTAGTACTTGATGGTGCTCGTGATGCCTTTAGCACTGGTTTTATGGCTGCTGGTTGGTTGCAATGTTTGGCAGTGGCGATGATGGGTTGTGATGGTTTCCAGTGGCTTGTGATGTCTATGGACCGTGGCAAGATTCTGGGTGAACTGGTGTGGTGGACGATGACGACAATGGGGTGATGATTTTTTATGAACTATGAGCTGGCGTGATCTCATGGAGATGGATTACTGTGGTTTGTGAGCACTCTGTGATTAAGTTGTCAGACTTAGGGATCGTGGTTTTGCTCTGATACCAAATTGATGTAGAACCGTAACAAGAGAAGAAGAAAGAGAATAGATAGAAAAGAAATGGAATGGAGAAAAGTTAGAACACTAGACGGAGAAGAGAAGAGCAATAATCGTTATTCAATTTCATAAAAATTCTATCTAATATCTGCACCCAAGCCCTCTATATAAATAGATGGAGACATAGTTCAAATAAAACTCTAAAGTCCTAAATAAACTTAAACTACTAATAAAACAAGAAACAAAATTAAAATTCCTATTTATTGCTGATTTTTCTTTCTTCGCCGATATGTGTGAAGTCCTTGATTTCCATCACTAGGGAAGCATAGAAATAATAAAGGTAAAGAGATGAGGATTAAGAGAGAGAGAGAGAGAGAGAGAGAGAGAGAGAGAGAAGTTCTCCCAATGAAGGCTTATATATAGACTTTATAAGGCTGCTAAGCCTACCTAACATAGTAACCTAATACCACAAATTATCACAGAAGCCTCTAAAAGTTTTAATAAAATGAAACTACAAGAAGATTAAATCAAAGACTCCTAAAATGACTATTCACTTTAAGTTTATCATCTTCTCATGGGTCCACATCAATTGGGTTGTATCATTATATACACCGTAAACATTTGACATTCTTTAATATACGTAAGTAGATTTGAAATATTATCCGACCAAGTAGGGTCATACATAAAGCAAACAAACACCAAGGTTGCATTTCCTTCTTTCATAGTTTTAATATATTAGAAAGAGTACAATGGCAAAGAACATAAAAAACTTGGGTAGTGTTTATTATATTTCAATTTCTTGTGCTGTCTTTTGTTGTATCTAAATTGCATTGAAACATGTGACAATTTTGCTGACATTTTTCAGATCTGCCAAGCTTGTCCGTGACCCAACTGAGGGCAATGCATGGCATGCAGACCACATTGTGCCTGTCTATCAAGGGGGAGGTGTGTTACAATTATATCTTCAATATTATTTTATTTACAAAATCATACTATACCTTTTATTTACAAAATCATACTATACCTTTCAATTCACTGTTTAAGGAGTTGATCTTCTTGATCAGTCATGTTGTCTATTGATAGCTAAGAAGCACGAACACTTCTAAGAAAGTGTCATGTCCGTGTCGCATACCAACACTCATTAGACACTCTTCGACACATGTTACACGTGCAAATGTGTCTTATTAATTTTTTTTATTTTTTTTAAGAATCAAATACACTTCGAATACTTGGAGGACAAGTGTGTCCATCATTTGGACACATGTGAAACGCATTGTAAGTTTCATAAAAGATAACTTGGGATCCAATGATGAATGAAAATAATGTGAATTTATACACTCGCTCCATGTTTAATCTTTTTAACTTTATGAATAAAGCTTTCGATTAAGAATTTTTGTTCACATTTTCTCCCAATATGTAGATTATAAAAAATGATTTCTAACAAGTTTGATATTATAGAACATAGCGGTATTTGAAACAAGGGACAAAATTTGTATGTGTTTCTAACAAAACGGCTGAAATGTTTCTCTTTCTTAAGAGACCGAAATGAAACATAAGTAGAATGTATCAAAACCCAATGTTGTATATAGGAACAATAAGTTGTGTCAACACAAATTGAGAACTTTTCATAAATGTTGTTCAATTTTTATTAAAAAAAATATAATGGAATTTATGTTACTACATCAATATTTGTCACTGCTTAAATATTTTTGAAACATCCCGAAATACTTCCAAAATGTTTCCGTTTTCATGCCAATGGAAACATCACACTGAGATGAAATTTTGATCCTTGATTTGTAATGTAAAACATAAGAATATATATGTTCCTACCTTGTCCTAATTTTCTTTTTTAATTTTTCGTGTTGGTATACGTCCATGTTATGTCATATCCATGTCCCGTGTCCAGATGCGTGCTTCTTAACATCACAAATGTTTCAGTGTGGAGACTGAAATTTTAGTTTATTACTTAGACTTCGCTGAATTAATTGTTGATAACCTGATCATAAACTGGTTTTTTCAATGTATAAATAATTGCTATTGTTATTGTTATCAATGTGATGTAGGAAAGTTTTAGAAAACTTGATCCATGGCTGCCTAGAGTTAGAATTGTAGTGGGTTTTGGCTATGGAAGGGTTTTTAGAAGGAATAGTTGTTAAAAGTGCACCTATGCTCCAATAAAAATCCAAGCTCGTCAAGGCTCGAAGAAAGCGCCTCACCCTATGCTAGGCTAGTTCTTTTTAGCTAATCCCACGTAAGGCTCTCAAGCTAGCACCTTTTAGTAGGCTCTATGCTCATGGTCATTTAAATGTGTTATATTGTTGTAATCTTTTTTAGAATTTTGTATTCTAGATTCAAGAACTTATGGTTCACTACTTGAGATTGATGTGATTTTTTTGGATGAATAACTTGAAATAGATGTCTTTTGTGCGTAATTTTTACTGTTTAGAATTGTATAATACACATAAAACTTCCAATTAGCTTTTTTTTTTGTTATTTTATATTATTTCAAGTTTGCAATGGGTATTTGACTTAGTTGATGTATATTACGGATATGATATGATATGATACCATACATACATATTAACACAGCAATTTATGGAAAAAAAATCAGAATACGACACCAAAGTGATATGCTAACAAATAAAGATCTATTTTTATATGTAGAAATGAAAATAATTAACTATTTCTTCAGTTTTTTTTACAGTGCGAACATATTTATTTGTTATCATATCAAAATAAGTACGGAATTATTTTCTGCATTGTACATATTGGAAAAGAAGTGTCAACAAAAAGTCTTCATATTTACTTTCTATAACACTCTTCATAAACAAATTGGAAGTTTTGGGCTCTCGAATTTCGAATAAAATGTCTAAAGGAAGCAAGGACGACTGATTAATAGGTATGCTTTTTTGTTTTTTAACTATAGATTGATAGATATATATCCACATTTCTTTTTTTTTTAGATCTAAAGTTATTTTCTTCAAATTTGCAACATGTTTTACATGTCTAAGTAATGAACACGGTGTCTCCCAAGTGTTCAAAGCGTATTTTTTTTAAGAAAATAATAGGACTTGCTTGAAAGCATATTTGACATGTTTCAGTGAGTGTACGATAGAAGTGTTTATATTTGATGTTATTTAACTTTCTTTTTAGAGAAGGAAACTTTTATCGCGGGTCTTATAAAAGGACTAGTTAAAAGATTTAAATCCGTGACCTTGAGTTAATAAGAAAACACTCGAGTCACTTAATTCCATGAATATTTTTGTTTTAAATAGTTTTGGGTTAATGGGTTGGACTGGGCATTTTAATTTCTTTTTGGGCCAGGTTTGTGAAATGAAGTTCAAGCTTGATGTCAGGCTTGGGCCACTTCCTGTTATGCTATTATGTAGTGCTGAATCGGCCGCTAATTCCATGTCCACCCCTGACTGTAGAGTTGTTGTAGCCTAGGAATGTGTGTGAGAGAGAAGAAAAAGAAGAAGAAGAAGAGAGGAATAAATTTTAGAAATCCTCCTAGACATTCTTAGGAATTACTCCCAAGGTAAAGTTGCACTAAGTATCACACCAAGGACAAAAGCTTCTCTCAAATTTTCTAAAGCTCAAGTCTATAGGATAGAAGAATTAGCTAAAGATTTATAGGTTGCTGGGTTCTTCTAATTCTGCTAGGACTCCAATTTTAGAATTAAGAAATTAGTAAAATTTTGAACTACTAGAATATTCAGATATTATGGACCAAATAAAGGCTCATTATAGGACCTAAATAAAAATATTTGACCCGTGACTTGACCCATGGGCTACCAACAGCACATATTGAACAATTTATATATTTAGTGAAATGCCCTTAACTACTTAAAGCAATTAGAATTCACTAAACTGTCCAGCAGCATCCCAAGCACTCAAATAAATAAAAAGCAAACTGAAATTGACCCTCAACAAGTTAATTAAACATCCAAAGTGTGCTCCATATTAAAACCCAAATTCTCCATATGCTTCTGAGAATGCATTCTATCACGGGGTACCTCATGAAAATTGTTCGGTCAAAAATAGAATTCCTCTTTTTGTCCATACCTAATGAATGCAAATTTTCTTAAGCTGTATATTTAGCAAAATTTTTAAGCTTGTGGAATTTTGATATCTATTTAAGAAAATTTTACTAGCTATGCATTTCAGCTTTATTTTTCTTTCTCTAATTTTTGCAGGCGAATGCAGGCTAGAGAACATGAGGACCCTCTGTGTGGCTTGTCATGCTAATGTTACGGTTGCACAATGTGCTGAACGACGTTCCACGAGGGTCAAGGCCAAGAAACAACTTAAAGTCATCATGAATGGCCTCAGAAATATTCAAAGAACTGAACAAACAAATTCTAATCCAAAGGTTTTATGTTCTTCCTTAAAGGAAATATAAATTTGTGGGCTGCTTACTGTATGGTAATAAACATAGTTATATATTACTTGAGTTAGATGATCAGTGGTGGTTAAAAATGATTGGTGGTTGAAGATTGTTGGGGATATGCTTTGGGTGAAACCGTGAAACTACTGACACAAAGGTCAACCATACAGCATCAGAGAAAATTATGGATCAGCCTTTTACATGATCCTCACCATGGAACCTGAGGTAGTGTCTTGCATTCTGCAAGATGGTTTCAGTTAAAGTGGTTTCCTGGGCAAAGTTGATCCGTCTTACAATCTTGTCTCGAAACATGAGTACGAAAAGGAAATATTGATCACATATAAAAATAAAAAAGAAGGAAATATTGAACCTCTGATAAAAACTAAATCATACTTGCATTTTGCCCCTCTGTGTTTATTTTGTTTATGACATTCTTAAATGATCTTTGTCTATCCCATCAGAGCACTTTTGTGTATAGACCTGTCCTTTAGTATCTTGGAGCTCCATGTCATTTCCGGTCCAAGCAAGCTACATACTCTTGGATGTTTGACTTTTTGTTAATTTTGGTGTATTTTGCATAATTACTTTCAGGAAGGTCATCTGGAAATTCAGGGCATTGGTGAAGAGGAGCTTTTGATCAACGTTCCTGGGAGTGCTTACTCGGGAGCAGGAAATGGTGTTACTAGAACTGAAAACCGGATAAGTCCCCCAACGCTTGAGAATCTTGGTAACCCTAACAGTAATGAAGCATCTTGAAAGAGTATCTGCATCATATTTTGTTGCATAACCTCCCCAGTTCCTGCTTTCTATTATGTTCTTAAAGTAGTTGTAAAGAAAAGGAGCATTTGTAATCCGAGCATTTGGTGGCATGGAGGTTCTCCTAATAGAGGAAGTTAGAAAAGTTAATCTTATACTGCATTTATAGCTGCAATTTTTAAGAATGTAATTGTAGTTCTGAACTTCTGATTGAGCATGAAGTGCTTTCAGTTCAAGAAGCCATTGATGCTAACAAGGATTAATATAATTAATGCAAAGATGATATTGTTTGCTGTATCTTATAATTTGGGTTTCCACCTTGCTTATCTTTTTGAAAATTTGAATACTATTTATCTGTTCTCTCTCTCTCTCTCTCTCTCTCTGAGGATGCCTAACCGCAGGAACCGACGGTGACGAAGGTTCCTGACAGAGGGATGACACTGAAAGCTTGCAGAATTAAATTCTGATGATAAAGTTTCAATACAATGTCAGGGTATAGAAGATCGATCATTTCCCCTGTTTAGTGGAATGGTACGCTGAAGAAAGTTGGATTTATGCCATAAAGAAGCTGCTTTCATGCAATTGGAACTTGAAAATATAGTCTTGTCTCTCACTTTTTCGTTTTTATTTATTTTTCATCACCAAATTTTTTTTATCTAAACAGAGCGTAAATGTTATTCAACAACCAAATCATATGAAAAAAGGAAAGGGGTCAAAGGAAAAGGTTGGAATAGGTAATTTCAAATTCCATGAACTCTGGAAACTGATAGCTCAGGCATTGACGATCAGAAAATGGAATTCTCTGAAAAATGGGAATTTGTGAGCTGAGAATGTGGATTGTTGTTGGAGATGGGATTGCATGCAACAATGGATTGAGCGAGAATTACAGGTATTTTGTGTGACTAAATAACAACCAAAAAAAAATGGAAAAAATTTCAACAAAATATGTTATATACAAACAAACGAAGTTGGGAGTATAAATTCTTAATCAGAGTGAATTGACAGTAATATCTTAAAATGCTAAGATAAATCTTTGAGCATGTTCATAAGTGGCATGACTTGAATTCACTACTTCAATTCTATTTCTATGACATTACCTTTTAACTCTTTGTTTTATTAATTTTTTCTTATGAATGATGGGGTTCGAATCTGGAACTGACGGCAACTTTTAATGACTCTTATTTTATCATTCCTTCAAAGCGCGGAAGTACCCTACTTTTATTTTACCACTTGGTTCAAAAGTATTCTTTTACCATACAAAAGTATATAAATCTAATTCCAAACCCATCTGATGGGGCAGAAGACAACCCTTTTTTTTGTTCTTTTTCTTAATATGACAGCCAAAGATACAAAACACGAATAATTATATATATATCTATACACCAGGCTTAAGAGTCTCCTTTATTTGAAGGTTGGGGTTCTAAAAATTGAATCATGGGGCTGAGTTTTCCTATTATTGGGTAAAACTAAGACTATGCATAAATGTTTATGTAGAGAGCTTTTCTAGGCACAATACATATGGTTGAGCAAACAGCTACTTACAATCTACCAAACTAGTTGGTAAAGTCCATTTAAGGATGCATCTATGATTCTCACAAATGCTTGTTTCCAGTCTTCTCCTCTCAACTTCAACATTTTGCTCAACAACTTGACATGTAGTATATTGTATTGACCATATCAAATGATATTTCAAGGCATAGTTTGTTTTCGTTTTCAATTTTTTTTTTTTTTCCAGCTACAGGGTGTGTCTAAGCCTTCGAACTCTTGAGCTCATGTAGAGTTACCATCTACATGAGACTTACAAACTTTATATTTGTATAAAATGATGACTGGTTACAAAAGACATGAATAGAGATCAAACTCTATTGATTTCATGCTTAACATAAGAACTAACAAACTATTGAGTTATAATTTGTAATTATTTTTTGCTTTCACTTATTGTCACATGGCCATGAACCTGCAACTAGTGTCAGTCTAAGATACGTTGACACTATAAACCCCAATTGTAAATTAACAATTGTCATCTCAAGGCAGAGTTGGATAACTTTTTCAATTGTCAATCACATGGCCACAAGCCTACAACCAATGTCAATCCAAAAATAGGCTGAGACTATAAACCCAACATGTTAAATAATTATCCCCCCACCCACATAATCACATCAAGACATGGTAATGTGCTCCGAAGCCTAATGGAGAAGATGTTTAGGAAAAGGTACGAGCAACTGTGGATCCAGTGAACATTGTATGCAAACATTGTATGCAAATTGTGTTCTGTATGATATCATTTTCATTGCCTGTAATTGGGATCATACCTTGTTTTGTCCTTATTACTACTCTTTGCCTATTTAAAACTCCCACATTTATAATTATTTAAGGACTAGATGTTACAGAAAATATATATCTATATATGTTCTAAACACTTGCAAATTTTCTACTTAATATATTACAGCTTTTGTTTCAAATTACTAACAAATTTATGGAAAAGCAGCTATATAAAAAGGTTTTCCATTTCCTAATGCAGCCAGAAAACCAACTCCTCTCCTCACTTCTAGAATTGGTTTGTCTTCCTAGCTCTTTTGAATTATTTTCTCTGATCATTTCATGTGCTTCGAGATAGGTTATAAAAAAAGAAAAAGAAAAGGTGACCGTATACTAATTATAAGTTATCTAGCTTGCGACTTTTTTCCCTATCACTACAACTACGTTTTGTAAGTCATCAACAAGATAATTTCTCCAAGGAGGTGAAATAAATGGAGAACAATAATTATCGTGCTTCAGCTACCATAAACTTCGCAGAATGACAAAGTCAATCTGCTCATCAACTGTTTGTGAGACTTTGTGATCAAAGTAACTATAATATTCACCTTATCCTTCTTGTTCATGACAAGGCGAGAACCAAAAAATTCTTTTGGTATGTTTTTCAAGTTTATACTAAACTTATTATGACAATTTTTAAGCCATACAAATTTTTTTTTGCTAAAATATAAACAAGAAAATTATGACCCCTTGTAGAGAACTCACTCAAAAGCAAATTTAGTTTTGTACTATAAAACTAGAGAAAATATAAAGCAGATAAATATAACTCAGCATAAGATGTAGTAAAATTAGTTCTTCGGAAACTGTCAAATATTTTTTAAATTAGTTCTTCTGGAACTATTAAAGGTTGATCTTCTTGATCACCTAAAACTTTATTATATTATAAGAAGAAATATGAATACAACTATCTCTTAATATTTATTTAGAGCCTTTGTTTTGTCTCTTTTATCTATTCTCTCTCTTCTTCCTTTCTTTTCTTTCTATCTCTTCTTCTCTCTCTTTTTCTTCTTTTCTTCAACTCTATATATAGACGAAGAAATGCACAGTAATAAGAGAAAAATGTTAGTGCTTATGTTATGGTTTGAAAAAGTTATCTATGAACAGTGATTTCACTGTTTTCATAACATCGAAATAATTTTTTATAAAAAAATTATGTGCATTTTGACATTGTCTACTAGATATATATATATATATATATATTATACATTCATCTTTGAAATAATTGAGGCATTGATACGATCTATGCCTTCATATGCAAAATATACATGAAGTTTCATTGTCAAATAATTTCTCTCATGGGAATCTTTTATATTTATTTATCGTACTATAGGTACATGACAAATAAAAAATCTTCATAATTCTTGAAAGATATATTCAGCAAACATTTTTCTATTTTATTTTTCTTTTACATTATTCTACTTCTAATGGTATTTTGTAATATTTTCAATTTGTACATTGTAACCATTAGGGTAACTCCACGATTTCAAAAAAATTATTTATATCGGGTCACGTCTGCAACGTCCACGATAATTAAATTACATTCTTTTTATAAGGATGATATAACACTAATGAAAACGTAGACATGTGACATTCCATAAACATATGGCTTGACAAAGTGACGTGATGATTTCAATATACGATATTTTTCTCGTTGATCAGGGGAATCTTCTGTGTTGGCAAGAATATCCTTGTTGATATTCTTTATGCAACATATATTGCACAAAATTAAGAGTGGTTACATCAAATGTGATAAAATCAAACATATATCACTAAAGTTCTTTTAGGTACATGAACTCTAAAAAAACGGTAATATTAATATTCAACAGATGCGTTCAAGTGAACCAAACATATATCGCCAAAATTCTTTTATACACATGAACTCTAGAAAAATGGTAATATTGATGTCTAACAAATATGTTCAAGTTACAACTTAGTAGGCTTATTTATTAAAGCACTCTCAACTGCACCTTTGGAGAAAAGCATCAATGTTTACGTTATGGCTTGAAAGAGTCATCTATGAACAGTGTTTTCACTGTTTTCATAACACTCCCCCTATATGACTTTTAAACAAAAATATGCCTCATTAAGACTTTGTTAGAAAAAAATCTAGTAGAAAAAAATCTTAACGAAGGAAAAAGAGTGCAACATTCTTGTACAGTATAGTAAGGTATGAGTACGTTAAAACTGTCTCGTTAAAATCTTGACAAGAAAAACCCCATGAGATTGTCTATAACTTTGTCAAGCCACATGTCTATGAAAAATTATTCAAATAAAAATTCCAGATCTATAAATATCGTAGGCCAAAAATTCAAGATCTGTGAAAAATAAATTAACAAAATTTGGAATTCTTTTGGTCTTTTCTTCTCTCTCTTTTTATTATTTTCTTCAACTCTATATATACACAAAGAAATGCACAGTAATAAGAGAAAAACGTCAGTACTTATGTTATAATTTAAAAAAGTCCTTTATAAACAGTGATTTCACTGTTTCTATAACATTTTGCATAAAGTTGTAATAATAAAAATGCATTATACACATCCCTTTTCTTTCATAATTATTGCAGAACCAAACGAAGAGGAAGGAAATGTCTCCATTCCTCTTCTTTAATTAACAAGTAATAACCTTATACATCTCCTTCCTCCCCTCCGCTTTGTATCCCCCTCTCATATCCAAACAGTGTCATTATTCAAAGGATTTGACAATCTTGAACAGAGAAGTAGATCTAAATTGATGATTAATCTACAATTTAATTTGTTTTAGACTTTTTCAGGTGTTAGTGCCTTACTAGTGTAATGTGCAACGTGGTGTGAAAAATGGAGTTTTGTTGTCCAAGATGGATATTTTCCGATGATCAACCAATGCTTTTGAGTACTGGTAGCTTGCAAAATCTCATTCTTTGGATCAAAACCAAAAAAAAAAAAAATGTATATTGGATGAGAATCTTTGCAAAACAGGATTGGCAAAATCTTTATACAAATAAAAAATTTATACAAAATTTATTATTAAAATAATGTGATTAAATGAGAGTCATTTCATCTTCTAGTAAAAAAGGCCAAAACTCCATTTTTTCGTTCCCCCTTCCCCTCGCTGAGTTGAAGAGGATTGTGAAGGTAGATATGCTTGTGCGTTAGTGTTCAGTTTATATTTTATTTTTTTTAAAAAAAAATGAGAGTTATTCACTTAAAAATAAAACACTTATTATTGTGATTTTTATTTACAAAAAAGTTAATCTTACATCATTCTGGTAAGATTTTGTTTACAAATTTTTTAAAAATATAATTTTCCTTTGGTAAAAAAGCAGTTACAAAAAATGTGTGCAGCACTTGCCAAAAATGATACTATAGTTCCCAAACTGGAAATCATAATTACCACAAATGAAACACAAAAAATAAAAAGTGATTTGAAAACTAATCAAAGAACTGAGAGTGAGCAAAATACCAATTAAAGGCTGAGAGTAAATGAATTACTGGCACCCAAAACGCATGAAAGTGTTAAGTGTAGAAGGGTTGTCAATCCAAGAAAGCATAAGAGTTAGACCACTCAGCGCAATATATGGCGGACGTAGATGACACAGCCGGTTATACACAAGTGTGTATACGTATATGTTTATTATATAATATATATATATTTCATGTGATTTGTGAAGAGACATGTAACCTTGGATTCGATGACCTCAATCAAGTAGACGAATCTGATACGTGGACTGGAACTAATAAAACCAAGTGTCACATAAACCAAAGCTCCTAGTGGAAGTGGGACATGCCCCTCAAAAATCTGAAAGATTTCGTGCAAGGCATTAAACTCCCACTTGAAGATAAACAAACATATCTGTAATTTCCGCAGACATGAAATATCTGTCGAAAAGCTTTTCCCTCATCCAAGATAAGAAGTATTAACACATATACGTATTTTGCATAAATGTATATATGTATAGATATGCACTTAATTAAATTCCTAGTACCTGCGAAGAAACCTGCTAAAGTAGCTGGAATTTAGCAAAATCTGAAAAATCCTAGACCGATCCATTTCGTCTGACGCAGTTCCGTTGTCGCTGAGTGGGACAGTTATATCATAAAGGGAAAGGGAAAGGGAAAGGTAGATAGAGAAAACAGCTCGTCTCTTTGCATACCCACCACACGTCCTTACGAAATTCTTCGAGGAATTGTGCTTCCGCTTCGCCGTTAATGCTGAGTGGCTGGAGGTGAGTTTTCATCTGGGTTGTCCTTAATTGTCTTGAATTTTATCTGGATTTCCTTAGGATTTGGTCCCTCGAGTGAAAAACACAGATTACAAATTCTTTCTTGTTTACTACACCATTTTGGCCTTCGTTGTTTAAGACGATATAAACAATTTTGGTTAATGCTCTTTCTTGATTCTTGGGATATTGATTTCAATTGGGGTTTTCATAACATCCTGTGATTAGTAATGTGGGTAGCTTTACTTTTACTTCTGGTATGTTCTTGTAGATGGGAAGAAATGGTGATTGATAATGCGTTTTAGGTGTATGTGTATCTATTTATTCATGTGTCCATACTTAATTAGGTGTGTATGACTAAATTGTCTTGCTAAGTTTCAGAGTTTCAAACTCCATTTTCTCCGACTTGCAGAAATGCAGGGTTATGCTTGTGTGTGCGCGCGTGTCCGTGTTGGATGTGGTCCTATAGTTCACTGAAATCGAGTATAACTTGGATTTCCATCATTTCCTTTGATTCACTAAATTGAGCTGATTCTCATTTTCTGTTTTTGCATCGTCTTTGAATTCCTGTTCTTTGATTGATAACAAAAAATCTGGTATTATTAGATTTCAAGATTTTGGTTTACTCGGTTGAATTAGTTGTTTATAGACGTTCATATATCCAAACTAATTGTGGGCTTTATTTCAACTTCTTCTTATGAAAAAGACAATGGAATGACTGTAATTGTTGCTGTTTCGTTGAAAATGCCGTGTCATAGTTTCCATTTACAAAAGTAGGTTATGGTAGCACGGGATCTTGAATTGATCTGTTCTTTTTGACTTTTTGTTGTAGTTAGTTTGATTAAGCGAGTTGACGGCACAATTGTTGTAATTGATCCACCAATGGGTTTTCGCCTCTTGTTGTTTCTCTTTCTGGCATCCCTTTCAGCAATTTGGGCTCAAAAAGTTGAAGTTGCCAATATTGTAGTCAATGGAACTGAAGCGGTTGCTAATACAGATGCTAATTATATCTGTGTGACACTTGATTGGTGGCCTCATGATAAGTGTAACTACAACCAATGCCCGTGGGGATATTCGTCCTTTATAAATCTAGTAAGGATTCCATGATTTTTAATATAATTTGAAATTGATTAGCTTTCTAAAATCTGAACCATGTATTTCCTGTTGACGAATAAAATCAATCAAAAAATTGATCACTGTGTTTTCTATCTTGCCAGGACTTATCTCATCCTTTTCTTGCCAAGGCTATTCAAGGTTTTTATTGCTGGACCATTGAGTTCATGTCATTTATGGTGGTAGCCATTCTTATGATGATTAAGAATAATTTAAGCCTGAAGCACAAGAATAAGAGATTTATTTTTTCGATACTTCAGCATAACATTACTATTTTAGCTAATATACTATACATTTGTTCTGCAACAGCTTTCAAGCATTTGAGAATAAGAGTAGGAGGATCTCTGCAAGACAAAGTACAATATAATGTAGGAAATTTCAAATCCCCTTGCCATCCCTTTACAAAGATGGGAGATCGGTTGTTTGGATTTTCAAAGGGATGCTTACACATGGATAGATGGGATGAAGTTAACCACTTTTTCAGTAAGACGGGGTAAGATTTCGTCTGTCCATTTTTTCCTTTTAATTTTCTATTTTGGGTTTCAGAGTTCAGCTTGTAGTTTAAGCTCGAGAAAAATTGCCTAAAATTTTCAGATAACGAGGTGATCAATCCGTATATATTCCCTTTCACATCATTTGTTCTTTCAACATGGTATTTGTCAAACAGCCTCCATTGGTTTTCCATTCAGGTTTTTCTTGTGCCTTGAAAGTTATTTTGCTAAGCTAAAGTTAGGTAGTCATTTTAAGGCAATAGCTACCGATAAATTTCTCGCTAGCACTTCTTAGTTGACTCATCAAATTTTCTTCAGAGGACATTTCTAGTGGCTGAGAAGTGCAGTTTCCTAATGATGCATGTTCTCCCATTATTTCAGTTTTTTTCAGAATTAGCTTCTTTCAAAATTCTCCAACTGTTTTCACTTAATCTTCTTCCATTTAGATTGCTATATGGCCTCTTCAGAATTTTCTTATTCCCCCGAAATATAGAACTTTCTCCATTTTCGTACAATCCAACTGTAACCTATGAAATCCAATGTCACAGAAGAGGATGGGTGTGTGCTTAATATCTTGCGATTGTTTTTAATCTCTGTTACAGAGTACTTGTGACATTTGGCTTGAATGCACTGTACGGGAGGTACGAGATAAGAAGCGGACTCTGGGGAGGAGATTGGGACTCCAGTAATGCCAACGATTTCATAAACTACACTATTTCCAAGGGCCACCAGATAGATTCATGGGAATTAGGTACCGTTTTGTCAGCAAATCCCTTTGTTTTTCTAACTTGCTGTGACCAGCCTCACCCTTATCCTTGCCTTCGATGCTGCAGGTAACGAGTTAAGTGGGCATGGTATCGGTGCAAGTGTAGGTGCTGAACAGTATGGAAGAGACTTGATCAAGCTTAAAACTATCATTGACAAGTTGTATAAGAACTTCAACCCGAAACCTTTACTCGTGGCTCCAGGAGGATTCTATAATAAGGAATGGTACAATAAGCTCCTTCAGGTGACCGGCTTACACGTTGTCAATGCTGTGACACATCATATATACAATCTGGGTGCAGGTGGGTGAATGGTTCAACTTCTCAAGGTCCCACTAAATCTTTTATAATTGACATCTGAACATATATTTTCAGTATAGATATAATAACAATGCTAGTAATAGAAATATTTTATGCAAAGATATGTATATTAAGTAGTGTAAAATAGTTACAAACAATTTTTCCCCAGTGGCTTAAGGATAGGTTGATCTTCATTTGATCTCTTAGCACTTGGTGTTTGTTCTTTTCTTGTGTTTTAGTTTTTAGTTTTTTTTTTTTTTTCACTTTATATCTCTCTCCTCTGAAGAAAATAATACACCAACCAGTACGACAAGAAGGTGAATGTGTGTGAGTTTGGCGCCCGAACATAAGAATGGGAAGATATGAAAATGGCATGTCAGTTGTGATGGACATAAAATGGGTGCTAAAACCTGTCTTCAAGAAGAAAGAAAAAGAACAAGAAAGGAAGAAAGAGGTCCTTGCAACCACCAATGAAAAGAACTTCTAATGTATTCTTGCATTTGGTCTTCCACGTCCTGACCCTTGTTGTGATTTACTTATTTGGTGTTCAGAATTATTCAACAGAGATGAATTTTTGGCACACTATATCTTGTAGGGATGATCCTTTAACACGTAAACCCACTTCTGTGAAACAAAACACTTACATATAGTTAATGATGACATTGATATGTGCTGTCTGACACTCTAACCCTCAGGACATTGTACCCTTATAAGAAGGACATGGATGTAGCTGCAGAAAATCACAAGAAAGGCAGCAATTGGTATTTGAAATTCAGTAGATTGGCATGGAGGTGCATGTGTAACCAGATATACTCAATGCAGAACCTAGGCTGTTCATCTACAGTAACAGTTCAAACTATGTTATTATATATTAACAGCAGAGTCTATGAACAATGATGTCATTCCTCTAGCCAGTAACTTGTAGTTTTACTATGTTTCAGGTGTTGATCATAATCTTGTGAGTAGAATTTTGGATCCCCATTATTTGAGCAAGATATCAGAAACGTTCAGCAATCTTAAACAAACCATTCAAATGCATGGTCCTTGGGCTTCTGCTTGGGTTGGAGAATCTGGGGGGGCGTACAACAGTGGTGGTCATAATGTATCTAACACCTTTGTAAACAGCTTTTGGTAATCTTGCTTGTCTCATAAATTTCTTTGGTTCTCTTCTAACGATCTTATGCTTATCATACAAGGGGAGAAATTTTTATTAAGCCACAATGTTTGAGGAAAAATGATCTAAACTCTAATTTGTATCTCAAATTTAGGTACTTGGATCAGCTTGGAATGGCAGCCAAGTATGACACGAGAGTATATTGCAGACAGACATTAATTGGTGGAAACTATGGTCTCCTTGACACAACTACATTTGTCCCCAACCCTGACTATTACAGGCAAGACAATAGATTTAAATCTTCCCTAGTGAAATTTTTATTTGCCAACATTTGAAATAAATTACCTTAGAAGTTTCTCCATTTGTATGTAAAACATACATTATCATCTAACTCTTGCTTCTATTGGACATTTGGTCCTTTACAGTGCACTTCTGTGGCATCAGCTGATGGGAAAAGAAGTTCTTGGTGTTAATACCAGTGCTTCACCATATTTACGCTCCTATGCCCATTGTTCAAAAGGAAGAGTAAGAGAACTACCATATTTCCTTCTTTTGTTTTACTTTACATTAAGGAAAATATTCTTGGCAAGGAAGATAAGAAGATCTGAATCTGGAGGTCATTATATCTATAAGTAAACACGATGATATGTTCATAACACCATCACCCAATTATCATTTTGACTGGGCTGTACTGATCAACCAATAGGATTTATATGTGGTGAATCCCAAGAAGTTTTAACATGAATACTTGTAGGCAGACCTGTATCGTGTTGGCTCCCAGTTAATGCACGCACATCGAACACTACATGTACTTCTAATTATTCCAATTTGCTCAATTGTCGTGGACTTCTGTTTGGTGTTTTACTAGCTTGCCATGGCTTATGAATGGAAGGACATTTAAATGTAACAGCACAAATCTCTTGAGGTCACATCTAAAATGTTTGGCTTGCACCTCGATGCTTGCAAACTTTTTAACATGGTTTCATAAGTCAATTGGAAGCAGAATTGCCTAGCAAGCATGGAGACACTGTTTAGTGTGCTGTTTTTTATTAATATTTTTTTCAATGGATACGTCTGAAACACATTGGAGACATGCTTGTATCTTAGCTATGTCTTGGGACATGGCGCGGTTGGAACATTAATTTTAAAAGTATTAAATGGAGTTTGAATTTATATATTTCAAAACTTAAAAATACTAAAGCATAAAAAAACCAAATCTAATTCTTCAAATGCTTACCTTTGTAGTTCTTGTAGTGTAATTGTGTACTTGTTTAGTTGTTTTTATCTTGTTTTTGGTGGTCTATATATGTTTCATTCACATACATGGCAAATAAATACATATAAAAAATAATCTTTTTGCCGTATTCCTGCCGTGTCTGTATTCTCATTTTTTGAAAATGTCGTGTGTCGTGTCTCGTGTCTGTGTTCATACCCGTGTCCGCATCTGTGGTTCTTAGAGAATTGAAACCAGAATGTAGTGACTAAAGTCTCAAATAGTTTATGTGTGTGTTTTATGCTTTCCTACATATTCGTACTTTATTACATTCAAGATTCATTTCATGCATCTTACATATTTTATTTTAGGTTTTATAGAACCATACTGCAATTGACATTATATACCAATATTCGTAGGTATATAATAATATATTAAACAATTACGCAGCAATAATCTAAACAACAAAGCAATAATAAAACAAATGAAACAAGAAGACAATGGAAGGACAAGTACTTACAACGAGAGCTGAAAGCTCTTTGATTTTATTGCTAGGGAAATTTTTTTACAAAGAGGATACAAGAGGGAAGACAAAGCGAAGAGTAAAATGTGCAGTGGGTGAAGAATCCCTTAAATAAAGAGAATATTGTTTTGGATGCTAAAATAAAATTTACAAGTCCGGAATAAAACAATTAACTAAAAAGTAATATTACGTCACATGAAGCGTGTCTTGGGTAGTGGAGTCGGTTAGCCATGTGAAGCATCTGATTGAGTGTTCTTATGAAGGACAGTGAAAGACATAAAGTTTGTCTTTTAGTTATTTTACTAAAAGATAAAATAATTTGTCTTTCAAAAACAAAGTTGCCATATAAATTCATTTGAATGCATTTGGCCATATAAGACTATTTACCTAGGTGAAATTTTTTTTTTCTGAGATAAAATGTTTTGCCATATAAGAACAAAAGAGATTGTATTATTTAATATCTACTTTATTAAAGTATACAAGATAACTTCAATCAAGTTGTCTTTCCTTTGCTAGCCTTATCATCTTGAGAGGAGTGAGATTTGGCTTTGCTTGCTTTATGCGCCTTTTGCTCGAAATATTCGAGCATTGTATTAAATAAATCTGCAATAGTAAGACCACGATTTTGGTGAGCTATATTCTCATTTGGATCTTGGGATTCACCTACTAAACAAGTGTTCTGAGAAGAACTATGGGAAACTATTTCTTCATCATCATCTTTTTCATCAGAAGAGTCATTTTGAAAAGTTAATAAGAATTCTTCTTTCAACTGCCGCATGCATTCATATATAATTTATTTCTCTATAATAAGATGATTTTACATCTTTAAGATTCGTCTCATTTCATCCAATTTGTTTGAATAAGAGGAAGTAGTATACGAAGAAGATGCCATGCCCTCTTTAACTTAGCCTCTTTCTGATAAGACTGAATTACAGCAGTTATATCTGCTAAGGTTTATCCAGCTCTATGTTGAATCCTTCCCAATATCGAACATGAAATTGCCTGTGGAGATAGAGAATATTATCTTGGTCCTTTTTGACAATAGATGGCCATTTCCAAATTTAGGGAATACCAAATTCGGTAAAGAAATACATGATACCGAGGCCTTCAATATATTGGTGAGGATCAACACCCGATATCTTTGGTGTGTAGAAAATCCAACAACCATATTGTTCTTGGAGAGGTTCAGTTAAGATCTGAAAAGGTGGACCAAATTTTTTCCTCCATTGGTAGAATCATCTTGGAAATCTCTTTTTATAAATAGTAGGAGAAAGTTTAAACCACCAAAAATGGCATTTTTTTTTGGATTTTCATAATAAAAAGATAATGAAAAAGCTTGGACATAGTCCCAATAATTGAAATTATAGCGGTTATTACCCACCATAATTACCTTTTTCACTATGAGGAATAAGTCCCCATTAATGAGGGAAAATAATTTTCTTAATATAGCATTTGCTAAAATTTATTACTCCACTTTCTTTATTATTATTTTGATAAAAAATTGTGAATTCACAAGAATCAGTGGAGGCTAAAATATTTTGCATTAGTGGGCTATATTTCCCACTCTGAAATGGATAAGCAAATCTGTCCAAACATTTTTTCAGGGCATACCATGGATCATTCATCCATTGATGATCAACTGGTTCAAGATACAGAATATGATTTGTATGGGGAAGGGTTTCATATTCCTTGGTATTATCATATGGAGTTTCCAATACCTGAACATATAATGTAGAGGATTGGTTTTGGTTAGACTATATGGCAACTTCTTGCCTTTTTTGTTCAATATATTTTTGAACATCAGAATATATAGGATCATCTGCAGTTATAACTGTAGATTTGTCTGGTTTAGTACTAGAAGTAGAGGTTTTTTGACAATCACTACGTCCTTCTCGGCGCTGTGGAGTATTACCCCAGTCTCTGCCACGTCCCTTATCAAAGGGAATCATTTCTGGAAAAATTCACGAGTAAGAAAATCAAGAAGAGAATTAGTATTCACTTTGATATATTCTATATCAAAATCAAATGCAAATAATTGTGCTTGCCAATGTATAAACATGCATTTTGATACTTCATATTTCACATCTTTGCTGAAAATATATTTTGCAACTGGATAATCTGTTTTCAATAGAAATTTCTAATTGAGTAGATCATCCTAAAATTTTGAGACACATTTAACAATAGAAAAAAGTTCTTTCTGTGCAACTGCATATTTTAGCTGAGCTGTTGTCCATTTACCAGAAGTATAACTTATGAGGATCTCTTTTTTGATATTAGGTATAACCTGTTGTAAAATGCCACCATAGCCACTATGACTGCCATTGGTTTCGACAATTTTAAGCCAATTAGGATTGGCTAAGGAAAGATATGGCAAATTTTTTATTTTTGCCTTAATTTTCTTAATAGCCAGAGTATGTTCTGGAGTCCATAGAGAAGGTGTTTTCTTTAATCTATCATATAGGATAGCATAATTTTTAGCAAGATCTTTATAATAAAGACTAATGTAATTTAAATTCCATAAAAAGCTTTGTAATTGAGTTTTATCTAAAATTTCATCAAGAAATTTGGATGCAAATTCGATGTTTCTATCAATAGGAACAATATATTTTTAATGTATATTATGTCCCAAAAAGCGAGCAGTAGTTTAAAAAAGTTTCATTTTGGGAGCAGAAATAACTAAACCATTATGTAAAATAATTTTTTGAAATATTTTCAAATGTTGAAAATGTTGCTCAATAGTTTGAGAAAATACTAAGATATCATCAATATATATAAGGAATGAATATATCATTTATAATATTCTGAAATTTAGAAAGAGTATTTTTCAAACCAAAAGGCATAACATTCCATTCAAAATGTTCGATGGAAAAAGTAAAAGCAGTTCTATATCTATATACCTCCGCAATTTGAATTTGCCAATAAATAGATTTTAAATCAAATTTTGAAAATATGAGGGCCTTATTAAGGCAATCTAGTAAATCTTTTTTATTAGGTATAGCTTACTTAATTCATTTTAACATCTTATTAAGGGGTTTATAGTTAATGACAAATCCAGGAACACCTCATTCTTTTTCAGCATTTTTAAATACATAAAATCCAGTACAACTCCAAGGAGAATATGATTTTCTAACGAGTTTTTTCTTAAGCAAGGAGGCAATTTCCTTTTTACCATGTTCAAGATATTCTTGATTCACTTGACAAGGACGTGCCCATGTAGGGATTTGTCTATTATTAAAACCATCTTTATAAGGAAGAGAAAAATATGTTTCTATCTGTCCCAAAATATTAGGACGATCATTACAAATTTCACTAAGAAATCGAGATTCAATCAATTTGATTTTATCTTGAATTTTAGGTTTTATTAATGATTCAACAATTATCCATATACAAATTTCTTATTTCAAGAAATTAAGTTAATTTTCTTTAGTAAGGAGTAGATCCTTTTTCATTTAAGAATTGTGTTTGAGGATCAGTTATAAACTGAAACACAATATGTTGATTATTTAAATTAGTGTAAATACCTATTGAATCAATTTTTTAGAGGCATTAAATCATTAAGAAATAGAGTACCAAATATAAAATGATGTTGTAAATTTTTCACAAGCAAAAATGTAGATGGGATGCTAGCATCGTCGTTACATATGTAAGTATCAATAATCTTATATTAAATTTGTAGTTTATTACCACTAGCAGTTATCAAAGAATGTTTTGTTTTTTCAAAACATTTAGTGGGTATTAAACCTGCTTGGACACAATTCAAATCTGCACTACTATCAACAAGAGCAATTAAATTTTCAAGCAGTATTTCATTATGAATGATTAATGTGATCGTTATAAACCACTTTTGAGAAGTTACTTCATTTAATATTTCCAAATATTGTGGAATAGTTAGGTTTTATCTTAGAGACCAAACTTGAAGCTTGATTTCTTAATTCTAGTTTACTAACTCTAGTTTTTAGAGTTTGATTATCTTATTTAAGGAATTTAATTTCTTCTTTTAACTGATTAATTTCAATCCTTAAATCTTGTAAAGTGACAGGTTTATCCTTAGGTTTCTGAAGTCTTTTCATAACTTCAGTCATACTATATACATTTGTAATATCAGGCTTATCTTCCTGTTTTGCCTGTTTCAGATAATTTTTAATCATCTGGGCTTTAGTCGTGCTATCAGGATTTTGATCTAGAATTTTGATAATTACTTCTTGATCCTGAGTAAGTATATTAATACTCAAACCATGCATATCAACAATGATTTTGTAGTAATTACTACAGGTGCCTTGACAATAACTTGAATTTTTAAGTTCTGGTTTCCTGGAGGAAATGTCTTCTTCTATTTCCTGAATGTCACCAGACTCTTCAGACTCATTATTAGAGTCTTGATCTGGTTCATTAGCCTCACTTCCACTATTAAGAAGTGTAGCTAAAGTATCTTTTAGCTGTTGATCAATTTGAAGTTCATTCAACTTCTTTTTTGTCAAGCATTTATTAGAATAGTGGTCAATTTTTTCACTCTTTCAACACTTAATTTCTCTTTTGAAAGAAGTAAGTTGTTTTTTCGAAGAATTGCTTCTAATAAACTTTTTAGAAGATTGACTAGAAGTGGAACCTTCTGTAGTAAGCTTCTTTTTTTTTTTATAAGAAGATTTATGTTTAGAAGAATATTTATTCTTACCACGTGATCTAGTATGACGATCCTGTGGGGGTTTGGATATATCCATACAAAAATTATCACAGAAATCTCCTAATTGAGTTCTCTCTGTGAGTTGTTGTTTCTTTAACTGCCTCTTGAGCTCAATGGCATTGCATAAGGCTAATGCTTCCCAAATACAGGTATCAATTAAACTTCCAAAAGTATAATTTTGGTAGGGAAAAAAGATACCATTATTTTTATCTCGAAGAGTTTTCTTAACTCTTTCAACAAAAAGATAAGGAACACCATTAATAAAGTTGGACTTCCAATGTTCACTATTAGCATCAAGAAGTTGCATAACTCTGTTTAGGAAAACTTCCTCATACCATCTACAATGGGTAAGGATAGGACATCGAAGATTTTGTAAAAGAGTCCCAATGTTCTTATTATTACTAGAATATCGGCCAGTAAAATGTTCACATATGGCCAAACACAGTGTATAAACTGCATCTTCTTTGATAGTGCTCGCATTAGGATTAATAGGTGTAGGAACTAATTCCTGTTTTACAGAATTTATTATTTCAGAACAAGCAATAGGGGATAAATAGTTATCCCACCAGCCTTTAAGGGTGCCTGTGAAGCCACAAATTATCATTTGTGCAATAGTTTTATCACTATTATTTTGTTGTTTACAGACAGTAGAATACATAATCATTCTATTTATCATATCATAGATTTGCTTATTTGCAAGTCTATCTAAATTCCATTCATAAATGGAACGGCCTTGATAGTTATTTTGAATAAAATTATCATTTTCTTCAAAAAGAACATCTTGAGGTGTGCGTCTCTTATAGTAATAGTGTTCTAAGCTTCGAGGCTTAGCATCAATTTTATTGATTTTAGATTCTAAAGTGTGAATTTATTCATCTGGATTGAAACTAATTTTAAAAAGAGTATGAGTATTCAAAGAGTTTAATTTGTCTTCTAATATGGAAACAAATTCAATAGTGGATTCTAATTTGATACCATTTATTTCCATAGGAGGTTGAATGGTAGCTTTAGCCACTGTGGAGGGCTTTATTTCCTAATTATTCTTCATATGATGAAGTTTAGTATAAATCTTTTCTAGTTTTTCATCTAGATGAACTAATTGTTGTCCTATGGTTTGTAAATACAAATTTGTTTAGTTATTTTGTTTAAACGCTTTATTAAGCTCCTTCATGGTAATATTACTTATGTTACCTGAACTCTTCTAAATTTAGGAAATACCCGTGTCGGATACTCGACACTCGGACTAGAGTATGGGATATGTGTCCGATGTCGCTAGTTGGATATGCATTCAAGAAGTATGTATCAATAATTGAATTTGTTATAAATCTATGCATAAGACTTTTATTTTAAGCATAAAATGCTATATGTTAGTTTGTAAACATCATTTTACCTTAAATAAATAAATAAAAAAAATTAAAAAATATGAAATTTAGCCATGTCCAAGTGTTCTTGGACATGAGAATTAGATGGATCTGACACTTAGACATGTACCCGCACCTGACACCTATACCTGAATTCGGGTAACAAAGATATTAAGCATTTCAACTGCTGGAAGTTTAACATAAGCATTGGCTTCTAAAGTTTGGGAAGAAGAAGAACTATTTACTTGAATAGGTTTTGTAGGAGGAAATATAGAATGAATAACAGATCCTTGATCGGTTTTCCATATTGACTAAGAAACCATGGAACAAATGGTTGTTACAGTCGAATGTTGATAATATTTGTCTTTGTAACTTTCTAATTCAATAGAATTGAAAGTTGAGAAGTACCATTCTTTAAATGGTGCATATTAGTGTTGGAAAAACTTCTTATTAAGGGCTTTTCAAGTTTGACTCCCTAGACTTAAATCCATTAAAGACGGAAATCTATTTCAAAGGCAGTAGGTATGCCTACTGAAGAGGTAGTAGTCTTCTCCTGATATATACCATGAGGAATTTGTTGGTTAGAAATTTTGACTGTTTCCACGTCATCTGGGATTTTTGATGTCAAAACTCTTGTTGCAGGTATAAAAACCTTATATGGTGGAATCATTGATCTAGATGATGCAGATCTGGAAGATTCAAATCTAGACAATCTAGTGGTGCCAGAAGTAAATCTTACTTTAATGTCTCCTTCAGGAGTTTGAGTGATCTGTTCTAATTCTTCTTGAATTATAGGAGCAAGTGGAACTTGTTGAAGCTGCCATGTTTCAGAGAATTAAATTTCATCCTAACTAATCATTGGATTAGTAGCCACATTAGAACTGAGTAAATTTGTCTCAATGATAACCGTATTACTAGTAGAACTAAGTTGTCGACAATTAGAGGTTAAGGTATGCAAAACCTTATAATAAATTGTATAACTGAGACATAATGGTTTAGATCCTGGTTTTAAATTATAACCATGGAGTTTCATAAAGAGACTTGTCAACAGATTAGTATCTGTCAATGATAATTTAAGATTAGGATATACATTGAAATATATCAGACCATGTGTAACACTTGATTGCATAATTTTCATGAGGGAAGATTTTCAGTCTAAACATCTAGCATCTCGTAGAACAATTAAGAAACTAGCTAGTAAACTACTTAATGTTAAGGGTTTGAAAGCAACTTGAATTAGTCTAATATGAATAATTTATATTTATTCTGATATCTAGTAATATCTTGACTTTCCAATAGTTGGATAGTCTGTTCTACAGAATCTAGACTTATAGTATCTTCAAGGGTTTTAACAGTTTTTAACCCTGGTAATCCAAAAGTTCCTATCTTATAGATAGTAAAGGATTTTATAGTAGGTATAACCCACTTGTTGAGTAATTCTAATTGGTCTGAGTACTCTTGTAACTCAGCTCCTTTAATCATCTTCTTATGAGAAGATGAAGAATACGTATGAATAAACATTGTTGATAGTTATGTGCTCTTACAGTTTATTTCCTTATGTATTCCAAATGTCCAATTATTCTAGTGCTTCATTCCAATTTCTATTATAAATTTAAAATAAACACATTTGTCAACGTCTTACAGTTAATCCGTCATTCCTATTCTGGAAAATAGAGGATAAACAAACTAGTGTGACTTGAGTGATGTTCTATTTATCTAAATAAACAACAGGAAAAGTGAAGCAGTATAATCATTGGACATGAAGATTACATTAAGAAATAATATACAAAAAACACATAATTACACTGAACCTCACCAATGGTGGAAAAAATTTGGTCCACATTTTTAGATCTTAACTGAATCTCTCCAAGAACAATATGGTTATTGGAATTCTTATACACCAAAGATATTTAGTGCTGATCCTCAATAATATATTGAAGGCTCCAATATCATATATTTCTTTACCGAATTCGGTATTCTTCGGATTTGAAAATGGGCTCCTATTTTAAAAAATGACCAAGATAATTTTTTTGTCTTCACCGGCTGTTTCATGTTTGATATTGGGAAGGATTCAACAAAGAGTTAGATAAAACCTTAGTAGATATGACTGCTATAATTCAGTCTTATCAGAAAGAGGCTGAGTTAAAAGAGGGTATCTTCTCCTCATTCTAATTCCTCCTATTCAAACAAATTAGATAAAATAAGATGTTTCTTAAAGATGGAAAAATCCTCTTATTATGGAGAAAGAAATTATGTATGAATGCATGCGGCAGTTGAAAGAAGAATTCTTATCAACTTTTCAAAATGACTCTTCTGATGAAGATGATGATGATAAAGAAATAGTTTTCTATAGTTCTTCTCAGAACATTTGTTTAGCTGCCGAATCCCAAGATCCAATTGAGGATACATTTCACCAAAATCGTGGTTCTACTCTTGCAGATTTATTTGATGCTATGCTTGAATATTTTGAGCAAAATGCGCATAAGTAGACAAAGCCAGATCTCATTCCTCTCAAGGTGACAAGACTGGCAAAGAAAAGGCAACTTGATTGAAGTTGTCTTGTATATTTTAATAAAGTAGACATTAAATAATACAATCTCTTTTGTCTTTATATGGCAAAAATATTTTACCGTGGGAAAAAGAGTTTTCACCTAGGTAAATGGTCTTATATGGCCAAATAAATTCCAATGAATTCATACACCAAACCTTTGTTTTGAAAGACAAATTGTTGTCTTTTAGTTAAACAAATTATTTTACTAAAAGACAAACTTTATGTCTTTCATTGTCCTTCATAAGGACACTCAATCAGATGCTTCATATGGCCGACCGACTCCACTACCTAGGACACACTCCATGTGATGTAATATTACTTTTTAGTTATTTTTTTTTATTCTGGACTTGTAAATTTCCTTTGGTATCCAGAACAATATTTTCTTTATTTAAGGGATCCTTCACCCTTGTTGAAGGCACCGCGTATTTTACTCTTCCCTTTGTCTTCCCTCTTGTACCCTCTTTGTAAAAGATTTCTCCTAGCAATAAAATCAATTGTCCTTTTCATTTTCTTCTTGTTTCATTTGTTTTATTATTGCTTTGTTGTTTAGATTATTGTTGTCTAATTGTTTAATATATCATTATTATTATAATAATAATTATTATATACCTGCCTAATTATTATTATTATTATTACTATTCTGTGGGATTCTTCCATTAGAATATACTATAGGGTCTGGTTACAACAGATCTTTAGTTTTCGAACATGTATTGAGTCAAAGTGGTTAGACCTCATGCAACATGTCTTTGCCTCCCCTATATTTCTGGCTTACACTGACATCCACAGCGCATGAGAGAGAGAGAGAGAGAGAGAGAGAGAGAGAGAGAGAGGCCTAACCTGGCTTAGCCAATATTTATGGATAAGGATTTCCTATAATATGGTTCGCAGGAGTGCCTACTGCCCTATGTAGGTGGCAATATATCATGTTTGTCACGTGTTAAAATATTTAAATCCCACATGTTTCTTCAACCACTCTTATCTGTTAACATTACCTGCAAAATATATTTCTTATTTTTGTTCCCTCCATTTTAATGACTCTTTAGATGTGGATACTATTAGAGATTTCCATGGACCTACGCAGAAGGACGTTCCTGCTGCCCAGTCTGCGAGAAATGTTTATCCATATTTATCTACTTCACATATATTTTCAATATATATTGCTGATATCAGGTATCATATAATTTTACTTGTCAAAAAAATAAAAAAATAAAAAAATAAAAAAAGGGATTACATTGATTGAGTCGTTATGCCTTGAGACTTAATTCTTATCATCTAGACATTGAATTCTATACCTTGTCCGTCTGCGTCTCTGGAAAAAAGTTGTCTTCACTAAATCCTTTTGTTGACAACATTTTTGCTATCTTGTCATGTTCAATTTTATCCTTATTGCTTACCACTGTCATCTTGTTCCAGGCTGGTATAACTTTGCTTCTGATAAATTTAAGCAACCAGACTCAGTTCAACATTATGGTTCAAAATCGTATGAACATCGATTTACATGCGAAAAAGAAGACCAATAATGGTGGAAAGTCTTTCACATACGGTCTTAAGAGAACTCTGTCATGGGTTGGAAGCAAAGCATCAGCCAATACATCTTTCAGAGAAGAGTATTGTCTAACCCCAAAAGATGGGGACCTTCGAAGCAGAACCATGTTGTTAAATGGAAAACCATTACAGCTTACCGACAGCGGAGAGATTCCAAGTTTGAGACCAGTTCTTGTTGATGTAAACTCTCGCATGTCTGTTCCTCCTTTGTCCATTAAGTTTGTAGTGTTTCCCAATTTCAATGCTTCTGGTTGCAAGTGATTCTTTAAAAAAAACCACATAGGATGTTGTCTGCTATATATATATATATAGGTATAGATCTATCCTAGAATCTTAGTTTTGTTGTGATGTAACCTCTGAAATGATGTATTAATGGTAGCTTGTAATACCTTTCACAGTATTTATCTTGTGGGAATAATAATAAGCAATTTATATTTAGTTGTTCTACACATGTTACTTCTTGTAAGGGCCTACTTCTTTATTCAACAATGCTTAGAATGTCAAGACCAAAACCATACAGCATTGGACATTTCATTTCTAGTTTTATCATGAATACCCTAGTCACGATGTAGAAGATCTACCTTTGATTGGACTGGAAGAAGAGAATAGTTGAGGTGTGCGTAAGTTGACCTGGACACTTTTAACAACAATACTTTAAATAAGAAAAAAAAGAACTCTTAGTGAAAATACCTTTGGACATTAACTAGGTGTCTTATGCAATGTTTGGTTGGGCGGAAAGGAGCTAGGTTGGAAGGGAACAATCATCATATACCCTATTAATATCCAAACTCCAAAGTGACTCCTGAACAACTGTCAAGCTCCTTTTCTTTCCTAGCTTCAGCATCCTCAATGGAAATAGAAAATCACTACCATTATCCAAACTGGACTAGGCTTTAATCTAGGATTTCCCCTCTCCCCCACCATCATCAAACCCACCCCCCCGCGTGTGGGGGCCTCTAAGTTTCTTCACTCAGTTTCTCAATTTTAAGCCTCTATGGCCTCAAAAGTTTGAGATTTCCAAGCCCTAAAGGCTAAAACCAATGCTTAAAGTCCATCTTTGTTTAGTAGTAACCTCCATATAGACCAACCTAACAGATTCAGCCTTTTCTATAGCATTATCAGCCTTCAATCAACCTTTATTAGTCTCTCCCAAAGTAGACCAGTGCCTTATAGAATGCCTTGGTTCAGCCTATCAGTTAGTTACCAAAATTTAAACTACTATTTTTCTCTTCACTTTTAACGTCTAAATGGTCATTCTCAACCCAAAATTTGGTTCTCTCTCTGCAACCCAAGGAATCTCCTCGTAGGTTCCATTAGGCCTTGCAAACTTGTGTCTCATTCATCTTTTAGCTCATTTCCGCAATCAAACCAATGCCTTATCCTTGTTTCAACTTCTTTAGGCCTTTTTCTGCAAGTTCGGCCCATAAAACCATACATAAATAAGCTCGAGTTTGGCTTTTGAACACAAAAATGGGCATATTTTAACCTCGAAAGACCTAAAGCAAGTTAAACATTTACTTCAAGATTTTCTTAGAACTCGAAAAACATATATTAAAGAGCAAGTCTACACGAGGGCGAGCTCATGGCTCTTATCATATTTTACACGCCATCATCTTCTTCTCCTCTTAATATGACAATATCATAAATGAAAAATAGAAGAAAATACATAGAAATGAGCCCACACGCACTGATCAAACTACTAGACTAAATATGTTTGGACTAGGTCGAAGAAAAGAGAAGGCTTATCATTGACCAATGCGTGCGATTTGATCTGATTGTACTTTAAAACAGAAGTTTGACAAGGATCATCATACACTGCCTAATCCAGTTGTAGGGCACATGAATTGATTAATGTCCAATATCAAATCTAAAAATAAATGGCCTAATGCGTAGTGGTGGCCACATGTCTGATAGCCAACTTGACCTGTCCAAGGCTGTCCATCATTTATAGGAATTACTATTTTTTTAGGTTTGATTAGATTAATGAGCGGACTTGAGATTTATATTTGAAGTCTTACCCAGCCCAGCCTAAAATGTGTATAAAATAATATATTTTTATATTTTAATATATTTATGTTTTTAGATTTTATATTATTTAACAATCTTTTTGAAAAACATATTTATTAAATTTTTTTGTAGGTTAAATGGACGGGTTTTGAAAATTTAGTTTTTATTTTGTGTGGACTTGATTTTTTATTTTATACCCTATAAATTTTTTTAGTGTAAACCTGATTCGATCCAATCAATGTCTACCCCATACTAACGGGAAACTATGTGAGCTCGAGCTCAAGAAAGCTTTTTTCCTATGTTAAATGTCACAAAATAGGACACCTTTATTGGAGCATCATACATTGTTGATATAGCATATGGAACTTCGAGATTTATATAGAGGAACTGGGCCACACCTAGTGAAACAATCATTCGTGAGGATCCATGTTAAAGAAAGTTCTTACTAAACAAGTCGCAGATCGAGGCTCAAGGTCCAGCCTGCCATAATTTGACCCCAACTCATCCTAATCTGCCTATTTGCCAATCATGCATGATCCTACTAATTCCTCCCACCTCCCAAGAAAAAGCCCTACTATTCATAGAATTTTTTATTTCCCTCTTAAATGAAAGAGCTACTTAATGTTAACCAGCAAAGAAGAATCACAAATATATCAAAACAAAACGATCATCAACCACCAGATATACAACTGGTATCGCTACAGCTTTCCACATCTCTCTCCTTTGCTGGTACGTAAAAATATGTAATACAACCTGTCATGCGACATGTACAAAGATCCTCTCCATATATAGCATAAGAGCCTTGGAACTAATCCAATTCAAGTCCAAAAATAGTAACCATGTTTCAAAGTTAGGCAACTCTTATAAAATAGTGTTGTTGCCCCTTCAAATCTTGTTGGATAAAATAAGAACTTCATTCCCTCCATTTCCATTCTCCTAACTCTACCCTTTACCTCTCTCTGCCCTCCAACCCCTCCCCCACTTTCTCTCTCTAAACTTTCTTTCCGACGACGGTTCTCTCTCTAGGGGCAGTCACCGGAGCGGCACAGCCAAAATGAGCAATGACAGCCTCTACAAAAGAAGCTCTTACAGTACTCATGACATTTGTGTTAGGTTCCCTCCGAAGGTTCATTCAGTCGGCTTCTGGGACGATAAAGAACCATTCACGTATGCAGTACCGGCAATGGAGGTGCAGATGGTCATCATTTTTGCCCTCACCCACCTCCTCCATTTACCTCTCAAGCGCCTAGGCATTCCCAAGCTTTTCTCTGAGATAATGGTATGTTCTCTTTTTTTTTTTCATTTTTCTTTCTCCTTTGGGTATGAGCATGTTCATGAACTTCAAGATTTCTAACAAGGAACAAAAGAAAGAAAAGAAAACTTTACATGCATCTCTCAAGCGCTTAGTAATTTCATTTCATTTTCCTTTTCTTCGCGAATTCCTAGAAACAAATGGAAGACGCCTTGAATTTGCATTTGATTGAGTGATTCTCACGCGATGATTGAGTTCGTAAGTTCAAAGGCATCCACAATAACATTGTTTGAGGGAGGGAAAATGTTATTTTCCAGAAATATTTCTTTTATAGAAAATGTCACCAAAATCACGTGGCAGTTTTTGTAATTAAGTATTATCATGTTGAGTTGTTTTATTTTATTTTAAAATAAATAACTCTCATTTAATTATATCATCTAGTGATAAGTTTCATATGAATTTTTTAGTAGTATAAAATTACTTTTTGACGATAACCTGTTGGCATAAGTTAATTTTGGCGAGTTATGACAGCCTAGCTTTTCCATGTAATATATCGCTTTTCTCAACAATCACTATTCATGGCAAAGAGCTGACTAGATTTCATAAGAGAGTTCACTCATCCTATAACTATCATAAAGAGAGTTATCGTTGACCCTAAAACCAATACTAAGTTAGTTCTGTTTTTTCTATCCAGGAAAATACTACACAATCATATTTCTCACCACATTTTTTTTACCTAGACACAAATAAATGGTCTCACATATATTTAATAAGAAAAATCATATTCTTTCAAACTATTTATATAGAAAATGTCAGTAAAATGATAATGTTTTGCTTTAAATTGACTGACTTTCTTTAGTCATGTCATTCTGGTGATAGTATGTGTGAGTTTTTTTGATTGTGTAGCATTGCATATTCAGTAATGTGGGTCTCACCATTTTGTGTTTAGGAATGAGAAAATGAGATTAATGTTGCTATTATACCAAATTCCATCTCTTCTAATAATTTTTTACTTCAAGACACTAGGGAGTGGGATTCATAATAATAAATACGTGTGAGACTTACTTGCATCTAGGAGTGATAAAATGTGGTGATAAATGAGATTATGTAGAGCATTTTTTTTATGAAAAAGAAAAAGATATAATTACGAGTAATGTACCTGAGTTTCTAACCGTTGGGTAAGCTTAACTACTTTACATTGTGCACCGAAATATCAATTGAGAAATTGAGAAAGTTCAATTCATTGAGAATCACCTGTATGACTGATGATGGCAGAAAATTTAATTATCATTGTTAATTGACTTGTAATATTGTGTTTGGAATCTAAATTTATCAAAGAAAAAGAAAAAGGAAATGAAAAATAGAAGAAAATAAAATAAGATTTTGGTTCTTTTTTTCTCATTTTTTGTTTTCTTTTTCTTTTTCATCACCAAATTCATGATCCAAAGACTGATTTGATTCACAAAAATCTTGTTGTCAACACCCAAATAAAGCCCCAAACATTGGAGTTTCAATCCTTGGATTACTTGTTTTTTCTATATTTGGGTAGTAGCTGTGTTGAATAGTTCAAAATCAAAACTTTTAGGAAGATGCTGACTTAATTTTTTTTTTTCCCACTCTTATTGTGAGCTAGGCTGGCATAATTCTTGGACCTTCACTACCCACAAAGTTCCGAAATTGGACGAAGCAATTGTTTCCTATTGACACCCAAGGAGTAATTGGCACATTGACAGTGTTTGGCTACATGCTTTTCATGTTTCTAATAGGAGTAAAAACAGATTTGGGAGTGATCAAAACAACAGGAAAGAAGGCCTTTGCAGTGGGCATTCTATCCCTCATGGTCCCTTTCTTGGTTGGCACAGCAAGCTCCCAACTACTAATAAAAAAGTTCCTAAAACATGAAGATGGTTCAGAAAAAAGTCTCTTCTTTGTGGTTGGGTTACACTCTCTCAGCCCATTTCCGGTCATCGCTTTGATCCTCAAGGACCTCAAAATCCTCAACTCAGAGCTTGGCCGACTGGCGGCTTCTTCAGCCATCAGCAGCGAGCTAGTCTCCGTATCTCTTGTGTATATAATGAATACGATCAAATCCTACAATGAACACCAATCTTTATCAAGAACACTACAGAACATTGGATTAACCATTTGTTTTATACTCGTGGTGGTTGTGATTATTCGGCCAGCAATGATATGGGTTATCAAGCAAACCCCGGAAGGTAGGCCTGTCAAGGACTCGTACATTAATTCCATCATTTTGGTTCTTTTGCTGGCTGCTGCATTCACTTATTGGATTGACGCTTTTCCTATATTGGGGCCTTTTATCGTCGGGTTTGCTATACCGGATGGACCGCCGTTGGGATCCGCATTGACTGATAAACTTGATTCCTTTGTTTCTGGCTTGTTTATGCCTCTTTTCATGAGCTTGATTGCCTTGAGGGCAAATCTGCAATCCATAGATCCTCATAGCCCTTTCGCGATTTCTACTGTCATCTTGGTGGTTGTTACTTTCTTGGCGAAGGTCGCTGCTTGTGTGATACCCACATGGATTTGTCGGGTTCCCTTTAATGATGCTCTTGCCCTCGGCCTCATCATGAGCGCGAAAGGCGTTGTTCATATGGCCTTTTACAGCATCTTCAGAGATGATCGGGTACATAGAATTACCTATTCGACTATGTAGTTAACGTGTTGTCATCATTCTCTCTTAAATTTTCTCCCCAAATGTTTGTTGCAGGCTTTCAGCGAGGAGATCTTTTCGTTGCTGGTCATTAGCGCAGCAATGACGGCAGTGCTTATTCCAATCTTTGTAAAACAGCTCTATGACCCGTCTAGAAAATACGCGGGCTACCAAAAGAGAAACATTATGCATTCTAAACACGATGACGAGACGAGGATAGTTATGTGTGTCCACCGGCCGGATAATATCCCGGCTTTCGTCAACCTCCTAGATGTCTCATGTCCGAGTAGAGAAAGCCCCATCATGGTTTATGTACTTCACCTTATTGAGCTACGCGGCCGAGCCTCTCCCCTCTTCATCTCCCACGAAATTCAGCAAAATCCTGACCATTCCTACTCTGAAGATGTCATTTTTGCCTTTAGCCGGAAAGAGAGGCAACACCCCGGCACCATATGCACGGAGGCTTTCACAGCAATCTCTCCGCTCAAGTTAATGCACGAAGATATATGCACTCTTGCTCTTGACAAAACAGCAGTCCTGATAATCATCCCATTTCACCGGAAATGGGCTATTAGTGGCTGCGTTGAGTCCGAAGACTTCGGCCTGAGGTCCCTCAACGCAAAAATCCTTGACATGGCTCCTTGCTCCGTTGGGATCCTTGTTGACCGTGGCAGACAACAAGGACAATACCCGACAGCCGAATTATCATCGCAATCGCAACAAAAACGTGTCGCCTTGATCTTCTTCGGAGGAAATGATGACCGGGAGGCGTTGATTTACGCGAAACGCATGGCTAGAAACTCGAGCATTAGCCTAACCGTTGTTCGTTTCATTGCGAGTATAAATGAAGTTTCCAACGAGGCAGAGGATGCTTTGAACTCTGAATTGTTGAATGATGTTAATAATGCTAGTTGCGAGAATGTTCTTTATGTGGAGGATGTGGTGAAAGATGGCCCTGAAACTGCATTGATAGTCCGCGAGTTGGTAGATGAATTTGACCTTATAATAGTGGGGAGACATAAAAATGTTGAGTTCCCACAGACATCAGGCCTAAAAGAATGGAGTGAATTTCCAGAGTTGGGGGTGATCGGAGACATTCTTGCCTCATCGGATCTCAAGGGTAGAGCATCTGTCTTGGTGGTGCAGCAACAACAACACATGATCCACTAGTTGTGCTGAAAGATGCAACTTTCTATTCTGTCAAAGACCCATTTTGGTTTGTTTGCTATGAATTATGTCAAGACCCTACCTAGCTAGTATTAGTTAAAGGCAATTTATGTTACTTAGGATATAATCTTATTTTCTTACTCTTAGATATAAGTGTGTCCCACGTGTATTTGTTAAGTAAGGGGTAAAAATAATTTACCCCCTTATGCTTTAAGTGAAAATCATATGATCTGTTAAAATACAAAATTGAACACATAACTCACTTATAATTTGTACTCATCTGCAAACTAGATAGAACGTGACAAATTTGGTGAAATGATAAAAATATACTAGTGACGGACAAACATTTATTTTAAGATAAAAAGACAAAATTATCTTTTTGATGTTTTAATTTATAGAGATGCAATAACGAAAATACCCCTATGACATAATTGCTAGTTCTAACAATTTTCATTTATTTTACAATTAAGTCCAAATTACAGGAGATTGTGTGTTCACTTTTGAACCACAGAAGACTAATTTGATTTTCGCTCAAATCACAAGAAAGTAAAATATAAAAACCCCTATTAATTAATGTGGTATGACTGCCTTTTGTTTAAAGCCAGAAAATAAAGGTATGAATTGATGTATAATATTTTCCTACGTTAAATATTACCTCGAAATCAGGTAGTATATTTTAAGCGCAATGTTATACAAAGTTTACAAACAGCATTTTTGTCAAAAATGATTAACTATTTGGGTTTCTTTTATTTCAAGCAAAAAATTCACTATTTTAACTCAGTTTCAAAGCTACCTGATTTGGATCTAAACATTCTTTGAAAACTTATGAACCTTCTTTAAAATTTAAACACTATTTTATATAATAGTTTACAATATAAACTTTCTTTTAAAGCTTATGAACTTTCTAGTAGTGCTTATTTTGCAATGAGTTGCTACTTGCTACACTGTAAAATAAACAAAATGTTGCACAAATTAATGAGATAATTGTAAGTGCTATGCCCTAAAAGCCAATTTGGGAGATTTGATTGACAGATTTGTTTATTTAATTAATAATAAATGGTATGATTCATTTTATCTTTTTTACTTATGTGACAAATTCATAAAATTAAAGTTGAGAAGATAATTCTTAAAGAGTTAAGAATGGGAGACCTTTAGTGGATATACTTAAAGAGTTAAGAATGAGAAGAGAAACGTATAATACATTAAACTACTTATGTGCTTAGTTTTCTTAAACTTTCCGTTCTTGAGGCTTTAGAGTATTAAAATCCCAAATGCCTTTGAAGCCCATCAAACTTAGAGTGTAGCACAGTCTAGGTACTGGTGGAAAGAATGGCATTGTCACTGGACTCCCAATTTGAGACTTGTAGCATTTTTCACTTTAGACACTTATTTTTCTTACACTTGCCATATTCGAAGCTTTAGAATTCTAAAATTTTCAAATGGCCTTGGAAGCTCGTCAAATTTGGCCTGTTACAAGGTCTAGGCACAAGAGATATGCAGGAACAAATCGCACTGACACGGGACTCCTGGTTTGTGAATGTATATTTTATTATTTGCATTGCTTTCATTTAATTATGTTATTAAAAAATTGTACTTACCCTTCAGTATGGAGTAAAAATATCGTGGCATAGTTTTGACTTTTTGAAACTCAAGTTGGCCGAAGGACTTCTTATTAGTATAAACCCATTGTCAGAAGTTGATGGAAAAGCATTGGGTCCAAATTTCGCTCTATCCCCCCTTGATCACTAGATTTTTTCTCATCTACCTCCCTTTCAGGTTCATTCTTCCACAATCTTGAGTGAGCTATCAACTATCTTAGGAGTTACTTCTCTACCTTTCGAATCCTTAGAAAGGATGATTTTATCAATCACCTTTCTACTCCTCAAAGTAGTGATAGCTTGCACTTGCTCATGGTTAGATTATTGGCCTAAGGTTTTGGTTGAATGCACTTGCCTAGACGGATTCGATTGAGGTTGAGCAGGCAATTTTCCTTTCTCATTAATAGTCAAGGCTTGAGTTAAAAGAGTCAATTGACTCTTTATGTCCTTCAATGCTTGACTTTGTTGTTCTATTGCCTTATCAACCTTTGGGTTAACTCCATCTTGGTTATGCATGAATTGTTGAAAGGTATCATCTATAGCTCTCTTGTGTGGTGGTTGGTAGTGTTGGTAGAAGTTTGTTGCGGAGGTTGATATGGTTGTGGTTGTGTTGGAAATGAAATAATAGGTGGAGGTTGATAGGATTGTGCTTGGTAAGTTGGAGGAAGTGCTTGATAAGCTTGAGGATTTTGAAATCCTTCTTGGTGTGATTGGGGGTTTGAAGACCCCTCACCTCTCCATGCAAAGTTAGGATGATCCTTCCATCTCGGGTCGTAAGTGTTAGAGAAAGTATTGCCCCCTCCCCTTTGAAATTGACCAATTGTATTGATTTGGCTATATCGTATCTCCTTAACTCCCAGAATGACCGGACACGATGAAGTGTCATGATCAGTGGTGTCACACACTAAACACGAGTCCTTGACTCCTTCAACCTCTATCGCATGCACCTTTTTAAGTTCTAGGGCTTCTAATTTCCTAGTTAACACTGCTAAACGAGCTTTCACATCATCAACTTCCTTTAATTGGTATTTCACTCCAACTTCTTGTTGAATTAGTCAATCCTCGGGATTTGGGGTCTCGATAATGGACCAATTTCAAGTAGTGTTTGAGAGATGGTCAAACTAAGTATAAACCTCGTGAGGTTACTTATCTATCAATGTCCCTACACACATTGTTTCCACAAATTGTTTCAACTGGGGAGTGAGTGATGCATAAAAAAATGTTGATGATGTGCCAATCATCATAACCATGATATGGGCAACAGATTAAAAGTTCTTTAAAACGTTCCCAACATTGAATGAAATTTTCTCTTAACATTGATGAAAATTGAGAAATTTGGCATTGCAATGCCTTGGTCCTATTTTTTGAATTTTTTTTTTCCAAAAACTCCCTTTGAAGAGTTTGTCAAGAGTGGATGGAAAGTGGTCTCAAGGAATTGAACCACACCTTGGCGGGGTCCTTTAGGCAAAATGGGAGAAGTTTGAGAAAAAAAGATTTTGTTTAGGACCGAATTATCCATCACAATTAAATATGCATCTTCAAATTCCTTGATGAAGCAATAAGGTTTCTTCGAATCTATCTCATAGAATTGTGGGAGCAATTGCATCATACCCGGTCAAATGTTCAAAGTGGTGTAATGAGGTGGGAATACGATACATTAGCTAGGGGCTTGCCTTAGAGGATTCATATAGTCATGGAGGGTGCAATATTGGGGAGCTGCCACGTCTTCATTGACATTCCCTCTCTCCATGTTATCACCTTCTACATCGTTAGGAATCCCTTCAATAGGATTACGTGGTAGGTTAGGAACAAAATTCTCATTTGGATTAGGTGGTATGCCATTGGGATTAGGAATCCCATTGAAATTGGGTGAAAACATATCAGGTATACCCTCTTGGTTGGCCATCGGAATAAAACCTAAGTCCAGTACTAATGGAAGTCCAGGTGTAAGCTCACGATTTGGTGATGAAGTGCCCTCGTTCTCAACCCTCACAAGTCGTTTACGAATGTCTCTAATGAAGTATGACATGCACAATGGATGCACACAACAATAGACTGTCAAGGTCAAACAACACAACATACACAAACATATAATGTCGGACAACGAATTTTTCTTCACTTTCAATCTATTCCTCCAATCTCCACATGCAAAACAAAATCACCAATTTGCAAAATTCACCACACTAACTTGACTGCACTAAATGCCTCCAAAGGAATTCTAACAAGATGCGGTGTAACTATACTTAAACAAACAAAATAAACTAAGCAAAGAAAGACAAAAAATCTAACAAAATATGCACATTACGGGAGATAAAGATGTACCTCAGGCCTAAAGCCGTAGATGTTTCCGTCGAAGATGAGTGATCAACTCCCATTCGTTTGCAATTTGCTATTTTGTTTAATTTTCTCTCTCTCTCTCTTTTTTTTTTTTTTCCTTTTTCAGTCTGCCAATTTGAGATCACCTAAAGTAAGCTTCGTGCCTTCAAGTCCCTAGCAACGGCGCCATAAAACTTAACGTGATCGCACAAGTGTACGGTATCGTTTTGTAGTCTTATTGGTAGTACCGAATCGTTCTTCCCAAGGGATTGAACCAAATATAGGTATGGACACTTAACTCATAATGGTCGAATCTCAAATGAGATTGCAAATATGGTAGAATTAAATCTAAGTGAAATGAAATAAGACAAAAAAACTTTTGGGTTTTGAGTTGTGATTATAATCCAGTTATCTGATCAAGACTATGATCCACTAGAAGTTAATTGACAATCAAAGGAAGTACTAAGAGATTTGGGAAAATGATTGAGTTCAATTGATTTAAACACTGAAAAATTCTAAGTTGTCATTGAAGGTTTATAACTCAAATTGTTAAGCCACAATCAAGGGTAGCAAAATGGAAGATTTGTCTTTGAAAATCAATGGATTCAACTTCAATTGATGGTTTGATGTATTATCAAAATTAGAGCCCTACATTAATACCATCGACTTGATCAATTGCCAATCACAATTGTTAAATTGTGACTTATAATTGTCAAGCATAATTAATAATATAGGAATTCTAAGAGATCCAACCATCAACTAAGAAGAATTATCAATTTAAGATGATAAAATAATGAAATCATGAGATACCTTTCAATGAAGCTCTGAATTCCTCAAGTGTTCTTCACAATTGAACCCAATTGAAAAGTTAGCTACTCATCTTCATTATAGATCTTCACAATTGAATTGACTTGATGAAGAGCAAGTGAAATTGAACAAGAAAGAGATAGACAATTCTATTGAAATCAACTCTAGAATTCAATTACGATGAATGTAAAAAGATATTCTAAGTAATACAAATTATTACAATAATAGAAAAGTACCCTTCCCAAGCAGAAAATTGTACAAAACTGGTAAAAGCTCGATAGATCCCCAAATCCCCATATAAACCTGTATTTATACTGGTGAAAATAAAACAGGGACTGGGAGGACCATACGTACGGTTGGACCACCATACGTACAGTTGGGCTACCATATGTACGGTGACCCATATGTTGATTGCTGCTCTCTGAAGTTTGACAAATGTTCGTAGGCATGCATACGATGTACAATACCGTATGTACGGTCAAGAGGAAGTTTGCCTAATTTGAAACTCTACTTCTCCTTCTTTTAGCTCATAACTTGCAAATTAGACATAAAAACTTATTAGAGATAATATGATACTAACTATGTATAATCTAAATGGATTAGAAAGGGCTATTTAGGGACTTTGGATTACACTTTTGGAGTGTAATCAAAGACTTCAGAAGTATTCAATTTGGATACCTTTCTATAGCTTTGGATCGAAGATTTAGACATTGGAGCAAAATAGACAACTTCGACACCTTGGATATATTTGGATACCTTTCGATCGAAGATGTTTTGACTGTAGAAAAGTAGCACTAATTCGATACCTTTGGATCGACTTTGCTACCTTTCAATCGAAGATGCTGCGAATGTGCAAAATTAATAGATTGACTCGATCGATTTCGATTGAGTTCGCTCGAGCGAGTCGTGAATTTTTTGCACAATCTGCTGAAAAGGAAACCTGCATTTTTAGAAGTCTAACTTGTTTCCTATAAAAAAAAAAAGAAAAAGAAAAAAGAAAGCCTTTTTAGGGTTTCTTAGTGAGCGGCCTCACAGAATAGAGTTCCTAAAAGTTCTCAAAACATTGAAGAAATTCTCAATTGATTCTTAGCAACAATAACTTCGTCAACCTTGAAGAATCAAAGTCTTGATAGAGTTCAAGGTGGCAAATCCATACTAAGGGGATTTGTATGGTAATTAAGTACGGTAACAGTGAATTGTGGAGTTGAGCAAGTACAAGGAAACCATTAGAGTCAAGGAATCGATGGGGATTAGGTTGTAAGCGTTCTTGTAACTGTATAATAGTGGTTTTAGTGCATGATCTTTGTTTGGCAAAAAGTGGACACGTGATTTTTTTTCCCAGTTTGGGTTTTTATGACAAAAATCTCATGTGTCAATTGTGTGATTAGTTTTTACTTTACTTGACACACGTGTGGATGCACTTAGCCATAGTCATACTTGCATAGTATTAGTCTAACTAGTATACTTTAGGAAAGCTATACTTCGACATACATGTTTGTTGAAAATGTCAAAAAATCTAATGCCGCTTTTGAAAGCCCTCGCTAAGGTATTAGAATTGTTGGAGAATATGTTAGTCAATATGTAGCTTGGTATTCTTGCAATGTAAATTACAACTTTATTTTAGCGGTTCATGTAATTGGATGCATATGAATTATGGGTTTCATATGTTTTGTATTCATCTTTGAAGTTATATCTTTTATTCCTTTTAGATTATTCAAAGAGACTTGGTGGGTGGTGGTTTCAAAAGGTTAAGGTTGATGGACTCTGTGTAACTTATTTTGGTTGTATGAAATGGGAGGACACACTTCGTTTTTGTTTATACTATTTGTATAAAAAAATTTATATTTTAACTTCATTGAAGATATTTAATTATAAATAATTGAATTTGAATGAATGAATGAGTTTCATGTTTGGATTATTAAGTATTTGGTTAATTGTAAAAGTATTTTAGGCGAAACAAGGAATTAAATAAAACTTTTAATAATAAAAAACATTATGAGTATTTGTGACGACAATATATTGTTGCTAAAGGGGTCATAAGCAACGGTTTATTCTAAAAAAAATGTCATATTTATTATAAAAGTAAAGAATATAAGATAGAAAAATAAATGAACACAAAGTATATATCGTGAATAGTTCTTCAGGAACTATCAAATATTTATCATATTTTGTTCTTTTGAAATATTTAGGGTTGATCTTCTGGACCACCCAAAACTTTATTGCCAATGCCAAATAACAATACAACATGATGTTTACAACTTACCTAGACTGCTCTTTCTTCCCTTTCCTCTCTTTGTTCTTCCTCTCTCTAATTTCTCTCTTCCTTTTTCTTTTTATCTCTCTGAGTTGTATTTGTGCCTAGAATGAATCTAGGCATCCCTTATTTATAGGCAAAGAGCAAGGGGAAAGAACAAGTGGGGGGAGGGGGGTTGCGGAAATGAAAAAGGGATGGCGGCTATAAGCCGCCGTCATCCCATACGTCACACTCCTCCTGGGATGACCTCTTGGGTATGTTAAAACTGTTTCATTAAAACCTTGTTAGGAAAAACCTAGTGGGAAAAAACCATAGCGAAGGAAAAGAGTACACTACTTAACTCCCCCTGAAGAATAAGAACATTATTTGCTTCATGAAAGATTTTTGAGATGACGCATACCAATACCATGCACAAGCTTTTCAAATGTTGCAGTTGGTAGTGCCTTAGTAAATAAGTCGGCCAAATTATTACTAGACTGTATTTGCTGAACATCAAGATCACTTCTTTTCTAGAGCTCATGTGTATGGAAGAACTTTAGAGAAATATGCTTCGTTCTGTCACCTTTAATGTAGCCTCCCTTAATCTGTGCAATACAAGTTGCATTATCCTCGTATAATATCGTCGATGTATATTTGATTGTAGATAATCCGCAACTTTCTTGAATATGTTGAATCATGAATCTTAGCCAGATGCACTCTCGGCTTGCTTCATGAATTGCAATTATCTCGGAATGATTTGAAGAAGTTGCAGTTAATGTTTGCTTCACCAATCGCCAGGATATAACAATGTTACCATAAGTAAACACATACCAAGTTTGAGACCTAGCTTTATGCGGATCAGAAAGGTAGCTAGCTTCTGTATAGCCAATCAATTCAGGTTGTGACTCCTTGGAATAAAATAATTCCATATTAGTTGTCCCTCGTAAGTAACACAGTATATGTTTAACTCCTTTCCAATGTCTTTGTGTTGGTGCAGAACTGTATCGTGCTAATAAGTTGATAGAGAATGCTATATCAGGTCTTGTACAATTGGCAAGATACATAAAGGCACTGATTGCACTAAGATATGGTACTTTAGGATCAAAAAGTTCTTCACCATCATCTTGAGGACGAAAAAGATCTTTATGTACATCTAGTGAACGGACAACCATTGGAGAACTTAATGGATGAGCTTTGTTCATGTAAAACTGCTTTAAAACCTTTTCAGTATATGCTGATTGATGGACAAGAATTCTATTGGATAAGTGCTCAATCTGTAATCCAAGACAATACTTGGTTTTTCCAAGATCTTTCATTTCAAACTCCTTCTTTAAATAACGAGCAGATGTTGTCAGTTCTTCAGAAGTTTCAACAAATTCAGATCATCGACATAGACTGCAATAATAGCAAATCTAGATTCTGATTTCTTAATAAAAATGCATAGACAAATTGTATTATTCACATATCCATTTTTCAATGGATATTCACTAAGACGATTGTACCACATGTGTTCAGATTGTTTTAACCCATACAACAATCGTTGAAGCTTGATAGAATATAAGCTTCTAAATGAAATATGTGCTTCAGGCATTTTAAATCTTTTAGGAATTTTTATATATATATCATTATCTAATTCACCATATAAGTAGGTTGTCACGACATCCATCAAACGCATATCCAGTCCTTCTAAGACTGATAAACTAATTAAGAATCTGAACGTAATGACATCCATTATAGGAGAATAAGTTTCGTCATAGTCAATACCAGGTCTCTGCGAGAAATCTTGTGCTACGAGTTGGGCTTTATATCGAACTATTTCATTTTTCTCATTTCGTTTTTGTACGAATACCCATTTATATCCAATAGGTTTCACATCTTCAAGTGTATGGACTACATGTTCAAATACTTTACGTTGTGCTAATGAGTATAATTCTGTCTCAATAGCTTCTTTTCATTTTGGCCAATCAATTCTACGTTGACATTCGTCGACTGTCTACAGTTCAGTCTCTTCATTACTTTTGGTAATACCAAGAGCTATTTTAAATGAAAATATGTTGTCGACAACTATCTTATTTCTCTTCCAGCTTTCTCCTGTATTCATATAACTTATTGAGATCTCATTATTTTCAGGTACCATATCACTTACAGGAGATATCTCTTCAGGAGGTTTCTCTTTTGGTAATTCTTCTTCAGGATTCTCTTCTTTAGGAAGTTTAGATATTGTGTTCTCTTCAGGAGCACCAACTTGCTTATGCATTTTTTCTTGTGTCTTCTTTTTTCTAGGAACCGTGTCTTTTGCACCGACAAGCCTCCCACGCTTCAAGCGTGTTTTAGATTCATTTGCTGCTGTACTAATAGATTGTCCTACAGGGACATCAGTACGTGCTGGAGTATTAGCAGCTGGTATATGTGATTTTTTCACATTCTTTGTGTTGGTGAACGCATTAGGCAATTGATTTGCAATTGTCTGTAAATGAATAATTCTATGAATTTCTGATTCACATTGACTCGTTCAAGGATCAAGATGAGACATTGTTGCAATATTCCAACTGATCTCTCGTTACTTTTCTAATTGCGTACTTTCTCCCCCTAATGGTGGGAAGACTAACTCATCAAAATGACAATCCGCGAAACGTGCCTTGAAGACATCACCTGCTAAGGGTTTCAAATATCTAATAATAGATGGAGAATTAAAACTAACATAAATTCCAAGTCTACGTTGGGGACCCATTTTAGTACGCTGTGGGGGTGAGATAGGTACATATACAGCACAACCAAAAACTCGTAAGTGAGAAATATTTAGTTGCTGACCAATAACAAGTTGTAATGGTGAGTACTGATGATAAGCAGTTGGTTGGACTCTAACCAAAGATGCAACATGCAATATGGCATGTCCCCAAGCAGAAACAGGTAATATTGTTTTCATAAGTAAAAATCGAGCAATCAACTGAAGCCGTTTTATAAAAGCTTCAACAAGACCATTTTGTGTATGTGTGGGCAATTGGGTGTTCAACATCAATCCATATTGACATACAATAATCATCAAAGGCTTGGATGTAAATTCTCCAGCATTATCTAGTCGTATTGACTTGATTGAGTAATCTAGAAACTGTGCTCATAAGCGAATAATTTGAGTAAGCAATCTAACAAAAGCAATATTATGGGTAGAAAGTAAACAAACATGTGACCACCGTGTAGATGCATATATTAAAACCATGAAATAACGAAGTGGTCCACATAGAGGATGTATTGGCCCACAGATATCCCCGTGAATTCTTTATAAGAATGATGGGGACTCAAGAATTACCTTGGAAGGAAATAGTCTGACAATTAATTTCTCTTGTGAACAGGCAGCACATGTATAATCATGTGACAATAGAATCTTTAGGTTCTTTAACGGATGTCCATGTGAGTTGTTAATAATTCGACACATCATTGTTGACCCTGGATGACCCAAACGATCATGCCATAATATAAAATTCTTTGGGTCAAGGCACTTCTGGTGCATCACTACAGGTGATTTTTCTGCTTTCATAGCAGTATAATATAATCCAGAAGACAATGCAGCAAGTTTTTCTGATATATATTTCTTTCCTGAAATATAAGCAATAATGTAGAGCTGTTCTACATTATCTGCATTCGTCGTCTCAATATGATATCCATTACGACGTATATCTTTAAAACTAATCAGATTTCTTATAGATTTCGTAGAATATAATGCATCATCAATGAATAGTTTTGTTCCTCTTGGCAATATTATATTGGCCCTTCTGGAGCCTTCAATTAATTTTGTTGTGCCAGAGATTGTCTTGACATTAGCTTCAAGTAATGTCAAATGTGAAAAATATTTTTTCTCGCGAAGAATTGTATATGTTGTTCCACTGTTTACCAGACATATGACTTCACCATTCATTTTAGATATACTCAACGTGTTGGTATGATCCATGTATCTATATAACATATTAAAAGTGCTTAATTAAAACATGATCATTTATTGCAAAGACAAGTGGATGAAGGAAATATTATACAAGATAATAAGAAACTACATAGACTAGAACAAAGAAACAATAATATTAAGTAGTGCGGACATCTCCATCACCAATTAAATGGTCTATTCTTCCACTTGCATCTTCAAAGAAATCTAAAACATCAAGATGAGAAATATCAACCTGGCCATCAAAATCTACAAAATGTATTTCTGCATTTTTTTCTTTATCTTTAATTGAGGCTTGGTAAAGCTCTCTCAAATGTTTGGGCGTACAACAGGTACGTGACCAATGGCCTCTCATCCCACACCTATAACAAGTATCTTCAGATTTCTTAGGAGGAGGTTGATTCTGTAACTCTTTCTCCTTTTTAGATTTATTCCACTGCTGGTGGTATGGTGTGGTATTTTTAAATCTCATATGATAACCTCCACGATAATGTCTACGATTGTGACCATTATTCCTGCCACTATCACAACCACGTCCGTGACCACGTCTGTTAAATGAGCTTGCATTCAGTTCAGGGAATGGAGCTGAACTAGTAGGTCGGGACTGATGATTTTTTAGTAACAACTCATTATTTTGCTCAGCCACAAGAAGACATGATATTAATTCAGAATATTTTTTAAATCTACGCTCTTGATACTGCTGCTGTAGGAGCACATTCAAGGCATGGAATGTAAAGAATGTTTTTTCTAATATGTCTTCATCAGTAATATTGTCTCCACATAATTTTAATCGTGAGCTGATTTTAAATAATGCAGAGTTGTACTCACTGACAATTTTATAATCTTGCAACCTCAGGTGCATCCACTCAGATTTGGCTCTTGGGAGGATTACGGTCTTTTGGTGCTCGTATCTCTCCTTCAAATTTTTCCATAAGAGTAATGGATCTTTTATTGTGAGGTATTCCGATTTCAGTTCCTCATGAAGATGATGGCGAAGGAAAATCATAGCTTTCGCGCGATCCTGCTAGGATGCGTCATTTTCTTCCACTATTATTTGTTCAAGTGCTTTTGCAGCAAGCTGGATCTCGGCATCAAGGATCCACGATAAATAATTATCGCTAGAAATATCAAGGGCGGCAAATTCTAATTTGGCAAGATTTGACATTTTTACAATGCTATACCATACAAAACAATAAGCTTAAATCAGGTATGGTGATAATAATATGTATAAATAATTACATGAAAATCAATGCACTATTCATTGCATTTTATATTATATTTTACTATTTAAATACTATTCATCACTATTCATGAATAGTAACATGTATCGATATATATATAATATTACTATTTTTGTCTTTATTTTAACTTTCAATCCATAAATAAAAAAATAGTCAAGTTACATATTTATGGAAATGTATTGAAATATGGATTCCAGATCTCTAACTATCATAGGCAAATAATGCAAGATCTGAGAGAAATAAAGTAACAAAGTTTTAAAATAAATACTATTCATCTCAATAGTGAATTACTTTTCATACTATTCATGCGAATTGAGTGCACAGTAAAGAATTCAAAATGAAGATAAATTACACAACAAAAAGTAGTATCATGATTTAAAGAAAACCAGAAAGTACTTAGAGTCTCGTGCTGATAACGTGTTATAAAAGTAAAGAATATAAGACGGAAAAATAAATGAACACAAAGTATATATCATGAATAATTCTTCAGGAACTATCAAATATTTATCATATTTTGTTCTTCTGAAATATTAGGGTTGATCTTCTGGATTACCCAAAACTTTATTGCCAATACCAAATAACAATACAACATGATATTTACAACTTACCTAGACTGCTCTTTCTTCTCTTTCCTCTCTCTGTTCTTCCTCTCTTTAATTTCTCTTTTCATTTTTCTTTCTATCTTTCTGAGTTGTATTTGTGCCTAGAATGAATCTAGGCATCCCTTATTTATAGGCAGAGAGCAAGGGGAGAGAACAAGTGGGGGAGGCGGGCTGCAGAAATGAAAAAGGGATGACAGCTATAAGCTGCCGTCATCCTATACGTCACAATATCATAGTATTTGTGCCTAAAAGTATATTTCACGATGGTCTATTGTCTATATAATCAAAAAAATTTTGCGAAAGTTTATTTATCATCACTAAAAGCCTCGCATCTTGCTGCCCCACTGTCGCAATACTTTAGTGATGGCATATCAACTTTTAGCGACAATTTCTGTCGTTGCCATAGTGTGCTTCTAGAGCTAAGAGCATAACCATGACTTTTGTTTTGTGGGTTGATATTATTGTTATATTTTATGTGTTTTTTTACACATTTTTAAGTTTAAGGTTAAGAAATATATAACATGCATGACTAAATTTGTATGAAATAAAAAATAAGACTAATTTTTATTCAACTTCTGAAAAATGACAAATTAGATGTTTTTTTTTACATAAAAATGGGTAAGATACCCATAGTCAATTGTATAAAAATTGTGATATTTTTTTGGTTTAAGTCCTTAAATAATGTTTTAAATTGTGAGGTTCTGGTGAGAATAACTTTACACTGAACATCATACATTATTTATAGGAGTGTCGCACGAAAGTTGGGGTGCCATGGCATCCTCCCCAATTACAAATTTTGTAATAATGTTTCAAAGTGAGGCAGCCCTTACAAATTTTGTTCTTGCCGGACAAAGATATTCTCCATTCCATGATTAAAATGGAGATCTTTTATTTTACTCATTAATGAATTGACACGTCATATAAAATACACTGAAGGGATCAGATGAGGTCAACATAAAATTTCCTTAACAGTAAATGAGTTTGTTGTTATACGTAAAGAAAAAAAGAAGAGGAAGAAGAAGAAGAAGAAAACTTTATATTTCTTTTTGCTTCGAAACGTTTCATATCTTCTAACATATCTTATAATTTCAACATTCCATGACAGCCTCTTACCTTCTCAAGTTTGAGATTTAAACTCAATTAATTTGTAAATCACATTGCGCATTCTTTCAAATTAAATTGGTGGTGTGGCCAAACAAATTCGAAGGGACATAAACTAAAGATTGATGGTATGTTTGGATATAGGATTTGTTGAAGGGGAAAGGATAATAGAAAATAAAGAAGAAAAATAAAATTCTTTGTTTTCGTTTGGTTGGCCTAAGTAGAAATCGAATAATGTCGCAAAAAAATTGTCTTTATTATTTTTTTTTTTGGCACCCATAAACAAACTGAACAAGAGTAATTTCATTTCATTTTCCTTTTTTGCAACAATTCCTAGAAACAAACAAAACATAACAGACCTGTGTGGAATTCACCATGATTTTGCAATTGAGTGGTTCTCACGCGATTGATTGAGTTCCTAATTGAAAGGCACACACAAAAGCATGGTTTTAGGGAGAGCTAACTGGCATAAACCTAATTAAGGCCAGGGAAGTTATGACAGCCTAGTTTTCTATTGTAATGTATCCTCAACAAAGCTGTACATGAAAAAGAGATGACCAGATTCATAAGTGACTTATCATTGACCCTAAAACTGTTATTGAGTTGGTCTTGTTTTTTTCTATCAAGAAAAATGAACACATAATCATATTTTTCATGACATTGTTGGCTCCCACATATATTCAATAAGGAAAATCATATTCTTTCAAAAAACTTGTACTGAAAATTCCACAAAAATCATGTGACATTTTTAAAGCGTAATGTTACACATAATTCTAATTCTCACTCTAAGACACAAGCAAGTGAGATCCATATTAATAAATGCATGTGAGACTCACTCGCTTGTGTCTAGGAGTGAGAAAATGTGGTGATAAATGACATCATGTATTGCATTTTTTTATGAAAAAAATATGTAATTAAGAGTAATATTACATGTACCTTATTTTCTTAGTTTTGTAGGCTTAACTACTTTACATTGTTTATCCAAATGTCAATTGAGAAATTGAGATATTTCAATTAATTAAGAATCACTTGATGTTTGTACTCTATTTCCACTCAAATTGAAGGTGGACACACAAAATGTAACCAAAATTGAATGTGGACACATAAAATGCAACCAAATTGAAGGGGGACACATAAAATGCAAAAATAAAATGTACTCTATTCTTAACAACTACATCAGTTGATGAGCTTCGTGTGTTGTACTGTCTGTCTTAAAACTTTATTCAACTTGTGTAATAATAATTTTCTTTTATTGTTGTATTGTGAGCTAGGCTGGCACAATTCTTGGACCTTCACTACCCATGAAGTTAAAAAATTTGACAAGGAAGTTGTTCCCCATTGACACCCAAGGAGTAATTGGTACATTGACAGTGTTCGGTTTCATGTTTCTGATCGGAGTGAAAACAGATTTTGGTGTGATCAAAACAGCAGGAAAGAAGGCCTTTGAAGTAGGAATTTTATCTCTCACGGTCCCTTTTCTCGTTGGTATAGCATGCTCAGAGTTACTCGTACAAAAATTCGTTTCACGAGAAGATGGTTCAAAAGGAAGTCTTTACTTAGTACTTGGAACCAGTTACCCCTCCTGTCATCGCTTTGACCTTAAGGACCTCAAAATCCTCAATTCAGAGCTCGGTCGATTAGCTTTATCTTCAGCTTTCAGCACTGAAATAATAAGCATATCTCTCACGTTCATCAAAATCACGTTTAGATCATACTTTGAAGGCAAATCATTGTCAAGAACACTTGAGGACGTAGGATTAACCATTTTGTTTCATACTTGCTGTTATTTTCATCATTCGGCCAGCAATCATATGAGTGATCAAGCAGATGCCGGAAGGTAGGCCTGTCAAGGACTCCTACGTTTACTGCATCATTCTGGTTCTTTTACTGGGAACTGCATTGGCTGATAAACTTGATTCCTTTGTTTCTGGTTTGTTCTTGCCTCTTTTCATGACCTTGATAGCCTTGAGGGCAAATCTGCAAGCCATCGATCCATATAGCCCTTTAAGGTATTAAACTGTCATTCTATTCATTGTCACTTTCTTGGCAAAGGTTGCTGCCTGTGTGATACCCACATAAATTTATCGCGTTCACTTTACGGATGCTCTGGCCCTTGGCCTCATTATGAGTGAGAAAAGCGTTGTTCAATTGGCCTTTTATAGCTTCTTCAGAGATGATCAGGTAACGAAATCTCTTTTAACACAGAATAACCTAACATTATTAAGCTACGTGGTCGAAACTTTCCCCTCTTTATCTCACACCAAATCCGGAAAAATACTAACCACGCCTGCTCTGAAGATGTCATCTTTGCTTTTAGCCGGCATGAGAGGCAATACCACGATGCCATGTGCATGGAAGCTTTCACAGCAATCTCTCCGCTCAAGTTAATGCATGAAGATACATGCACTCTTGCTCGTGACAAAACAACAGTCCTTATAATAGTCCCATTTCACCTTAAATGGGCTATTGATGGCTCCATTGAGTCACAAGACTTCGGCCTGAGGTCCCTAAACCGTAAAATCCTTGACGTGACTCCGTGCTCCGTTGGGATCCTTGTTGACCGTGGCCGACAACAAAGACAATACTCAATAACTGAACTATCATCATAATCATCACAAAAATGTGTTGCTATATATGATCTTTGGAGGAAATGATGACTGGGAGGCATTGATTTATGCCAAACGTATGGCCAGAAACTCGAGAATTAGCCAAACTGTTGTTCAATTCATTGCCACTGTAGACGAAGGTTCCAACAAGGAGGAGGGTGTTCTCAACTCTGATGTGTTGAATGATGCTAATAACAATGGTAGTGAGAATGTTCTTTATGTCGAGCCCGTGGTGAAAGATGGCCCTAAAACTGCATTGATAGTCTTGAATGTAGTGGGGAGAAATAAGAAAGTAGAATTCTCACAAACATCAGGCCTAACAGAATGGAGTGAATTTCCAGAGTTGGGGGTGATAGGAGACATTCTTGCCTCATCGGATCTCAAGGGTAGAGCATCTGTCTTAGTGGTGCAGCAGCAACAACATATGATCCGCTAGTGTGCTAGAAGATGCAACTTTGTATTCTATCAAGCCCGCTATTGATTAGTTTGTCTTCTTTAGAAGCTTGACCGTGTGAGAGAAGTTCCGATGAGAAAAAGGAATAAAAGACGGTCACTTGGATTCATAATCTGAAAAAATACGACATTACATATAAAAAAAAACGAATTTTTGGCCATGGCAGAAAACTGTTGCGAAAAGTATAGTGATGGCGAGCAACTGTAAGAGGGATCGCTTAATGACATGTGGGGCTTTAGTGATGGCAAATAATCGTCACTGAAAAATTTGGCATCAGCAAGATTTTTACGACGACATGTTTGGTAAAGGTACCTTTAGGACGGTAATTCTTCCCACAAAAGAATCTTCATAATTTTGACTAGTTAGTGATGTAAGATGTTATTCCTACAGGCCCTTTTAGCTATGGTAAAGTTGTCATCGCAAATAATGGATACGTCATTTTGTTTTGCGATGGCAAGATGGCAAGATATCGTTGCTATGACCCCTTTAGCGACAGTATATTGTCATCGCAAATACTAACAATTTTTTTTTGAATTTTTTTATTACTGAAATTTTGATTTAATTCCCTATTTCATCTTAAAATATTAACATTTAAGTAAAAAACCAAGAATCCAAATATGAAATTCCTTCATTATTCATTCAAATTTAACTATTTACAATTAAATATCTTCAACTAAATTAAAATATAGAACCAAAATTTTTAAAGAAACAATATAAACAAAAACAAGGTGTGTCCTCCCAATCCATACAACAACAAAAAAAAAAAACTACATGAAGCCGATCAACCTTAAATGGTTGGAACCATAAATGACCTAGTCTTCGTGAGTAATCTGAAAAGAAGGAAAAAATATATATAATTTCAAAAAAAATCATTAACCATATGAAAAGTATAATACGTATCTATAAAATTACTTGAACCCATAAAATAAAGTTGTAATTGGCATCACAAGAGTGGCAAGCTACATGTCGGTAATATTTGTTAAAAATGTTAGAAAACCTAATGCCCTCTTAGAAAGACGCCGCCAAGACATAAAAACTGTTGAGTTCCATCAACTTCTGGCAATGACAAGACTAATAAGAAGTTTGTTGGCTAACTTGAGTTTGGAAGATCAAAACTTAGAAAACATGCTTCTACTCCATCCTATAAACAAATATAAATTTTTTTAAAAACATGATAAAATGAATGTAATATAAGTAATAAAAACTATGTAGTGTTGTAACTCGCAAACCGATATTTTGATAACAGTTCAATTCTTTCCCACACTTTATCTGTGACTAGACCTTGTTATTTCCTAAGCACCCGAAAGTGAAAAAATGCTGCAAGTCCTGCATAGGGAATCCGGTGATAGTGTTGTTCATTTTCACACTTTTATTGTGCCTAGGTTGTGCTATCTGTCAAGTTTGTGGGCTTCTGAGGCTATTTGGTGCTTTTAGAGCCCTAAAGCTTTGAAAATGGCCAGTATAAGAAAATAAGTGTCCTAAAGTGAAAAAATTCTATAAATCCAAATTGAGAGTCTAGTTACAATGACATTCTTTCTCACACGTCACCCATGCCTAGACCGTGCTACGTGCTAAGTGATTACTCTCAGAAATAATAATCTCTAGGCCTAAATTGGTGGTTGATTAGTTGAATTTCAGTGTTAATTTAGTGTTTTAACTCCTAAAATGCATTAAAACCCTTTTTGTTCACTTTTTATAGGAATTGGAGCTTAAACCAAGGCAAATGGACAAAAATAGGATGACCGATCGATCGACAGACTCCCCGATCGATCTGAGATCTCTGTTCAACCCTCTGCAACAAACTTCAAAGAGGGAGCTTTTCCGATCAATCGGCCGTTCGATTGGTGACGTCGGAGCTCCCCCAACAGGCGACACAAATGCAAACTTCAGAGAGGTCGGTTTTGCGTTCAATCGGGTGATCGATTGCCCTTCACCGTTCGATCGGACGCCACCACCGATCGATCGGTCTGTACAGAGTCTGTTTTTCTGCAGAGTATAAAAGCTGTATGTACGGAAAAAAGTGGAGGATATCGAAAATCTGCAAATCTGGACAGTAGGAGGAGCTTCTAAAGTAGAACTTTTGATATTTTGTAAGGTTTTTAGTTAGATTTACTTTAATGCTTTGTAATGTTGTCATTTATTGCTTTTGGATCCTTGTAAATAAATGTTTTATATATGAAGTGAATATTTCTCTACTCTTTCTAGCCATTTTCTCTCATTTTCTTGTCATTTTCTCTCACTTTTTTAGCAATCAAACACTAGTTCTGCATAGTTTAATAGTAGATTTGTCTTCATTTATACTCTTTGGCATCGATTCTAAAAGCTAAACATCCCTTGGATGTGGTTGTGAAAATCCACCAAGGATCTTCAAAGGGTTAAAAATGAGATGTATGAACTTTAAAGCTATATCCTTAGAATTCCATGGTTTCATTTGATTTAGCATGAGATTCATAAGAAAAACTTAGGTTCATAGCCCCTTGGCAATATTTATGCATAAATCAATATTTGGTATAGGTATTGCACATGTCTAAGGTTTGATTCTAGAGTGCTAGTCATAGATTCCATCTTTATGCTCAATCAAACATAAACCCACATTTTTATAGTTGACATTTTCCGGATCAAGAATCTAAGGTGCGATTTTTTATTTGAGTTGTAAACTTCTCATTTGAAACCCTTGTTGTGAATTGGTGGATTGAAACAACCATGTCCAAGCTTTTCCTCAATTACATAAAACTAGATTTTATTGCCTTCATCAATTATTAAGTTATTGCACTAATCATAGAACAACCATCATCTCAAAACTAACAAATTTTCGGTCTCTTTTATGTTAGAAAAAGAAAAGAATTTTCCTTTGCAATCCATCAAGATAAGTGCCCGTGCTAGTTGAGCTTTATTGCTATATTTACAAAATTCCTTTGGGAGAGAACGACACCGGATTCTCCGATTTTACTAAATTCGCGACCTCCGTATTCTTGCAGAGTGACTCCGGTTGTGACGCACATCTGGAGACGTACCACTAAGTTTGACAGATTTGCAAGGCCATTTCAGAATCTCAATATCCTAATGCCTCTAAATGAGCAAGTTTAAGGAAAACAAGAGCCCGAAAATGAATCTATTTGAAATAGTACTATTGCATGTAAAGTTAGCGGTTAGCTTCATAACATAAAATACTTCAATATAATAGTAAGATGGTTGTTGAAGGTAAGTTATTCTTGCCTTCATTCTCTCTTATTATTCTCCCCATTGTCTATTGTAGGCTTTCAGTAAGGAGATCTTTGCGGTGTTGATCATTAGTGTAGTAGCAATGCATATTCCAATATTTGTAAAACAGCTCTATGATCCATTAAGGAACTATGTGGGCTACCAAAAGAAAAACATTATACGTTCGAAACATGGTGATGAGATGAGGATAGTTGTATATCCACAGGCCAGATAGCATCCCGGCTTTCATCAAGCTACTTGCATGTTCAATTAGGGAAGTCCCCATCATAATTTATGTACTTCACCTTATTGAGCTATGTGGTCAAAACTTTCCTCTCTTCATTACACACCAAATTGGGAAAAATACTAATCATGCCTGCTGTAAAGATGTCATCTTTGCTTTTAGCCAACATGAGAGGCAACACCACGGCACCTTATGCATGGAAGTTTTCATATCAATCTCTCCGCTCAAGTTAATGCATGAAGATATATTCACTCTTGCTCTTGACAAGACTTCAATCCTTATATTAATCACATTTCACTGTAAATTCGGCTTGAGGTCCCTCAACTGCAAAATCCTTGACGTGGTTCCTTGCTCTGTTGGGATCCTTGTTGACTGTGGCGGACAACAAGGACACTATCGGATAACCAAATTATCATCACAACCATGACAAAAAATGTGTTGCTATATGATCTTCTTTGGGGGAAATGATGACCAGGAGGCATTGTTTTATGCCAAACGCATGCCTAGAAACTTGAGCATTAGCCTACCCATTATTCGGTTCATGCCACTGTAATGAAGGTTCCTATGAGGAAGAGTATATTCTCAACTCTGACGTGTTGAGTGATGTTCTCAACTCTGACGTGTTAATAACACTAGTAGTATGTTCTTTATGTCGAACACGTTGTGAAAAATGGTCCCAAAACTGCATTGATAGTCTTTGAGTTGGTTGATGAATTTGGTCTCATAATAGCGGGAAGACATAAAAATGTTGAATTCCCACAAACATCAAGCCTAAAAGAGTGGAGTGAATTTCCAGAGGTGGGGGAGATTGGAGACATTGTTGCCTCATCTAATCTCAAGTGTAGAGCATCTATCTTGGTGATGCACCAATAGCAACACATGATCTGTTAGTGTGTTGGAAGATGCAAATTTCTATTCTATAAAGACCATTGGGTTTGCTCGTTATGTATTAGTATTTCTTCTATTGCAACTTGGTCATATAAGAGAAGTTCTAATGAGAAAAAAATAAATAAATAAACACTTTGATACATAATCTAAAAAATACCACATCCCTACAAAAACGGGATTTTTTGTGACCCAAAAAAACCATCTCTAAAAGTCGATATGTCATTGCTAAAAGAATTAGCAAGAGCATGGCAAAGGCAAAAGCGGGTTCTGGGGTCGCTAATACTTTTTGTGACTGAAAATAAACCGTCGTTAAACATTTTAGCACATATATCGCATCTAAAAGTACTTTTAGCGACAACAATTCTTTTGTCAAATGTAGTCTTCACGATTTTGACCTATCAGCGACGGCAAGATACAATAGCACTAAAGTTGCGTGTCACAAACAAGGTAATATGCCTTCTTTCTTTCTTTTTTGCGAGGCAATATATCTTTTCTTATAGCCCCTTTACAAATAGTATATTGCTGTGACAAATACTTATAATTTTTTTGATATATCTTATTATTGTTAGCAAAATTTTTATCTAGTTCCTTATTTTGCCTTGAAGTATTGACACTTAACTAAAAATATTTCCTTTGATTTTGATGTTCTTGAGAGTGAATCAAAGTGAAAGAGGAGCTAAATATATAGCCGTGACAAATACTCATAATTTTTTCAAAATATTTTACTATTGTTATTAAAAATTTTATCTAGTTCATTTTTTTGCCTAAAAATATTGGCATTTAACAAAAATATTTCCTTTGATTTTGATAGACTTGAGAGTGAATCAAAAGTAAAAAGAGGAGCTAAAACTTCCTCCTAAATGTCGAATCAATGCCTAGATGAATTTTGACCATTGGATTGATTTGTATCTCATACACATTTTCAAAAACAAACAACCTATCTTGTAATATGGGTATATGAAAAAGGCTCAATTACTTTTTATGTGTATTTTATATGAAAATTTTTATTTTGTTAAGAGTACCTTCACCTTAACCTCATTTTTTGGCTAGAATGTTAAATTTTACAAATTCTTTTTTATAAAAAAGTTCAAAATCTTATAAGTAAAATTATTTGGTTTACACATTAAATTTACATAATGAACTAGTGACAAATAATGTAGTAATGCACTTTTTGAAAGAGTCATTTCTTGTCGCAAATAGTCACTTCCATTATGAGTGGGCCCCATTACTAAGAGAAACTTGGATTTATTAGTCAAGTCAAAACACTTCCTCTCATTTTAAGCAAAACAGGTGCTATTTTAGCTCATATTTTCTAAAACATTACTGCCACATGATTCTCCGCATCTGATTAAGTTTTTTGTATAAGTTTGAATGTTAGGAAAGTCTTTGATCTTTCTATTGGTGCCCATCAAATCTTGTTGGATGCCAAATTTTTTCTCTCCATTTCCATTCTTTCCTCATCTATTCGTCCCCTTCTAACCTTCCTTCACCTCTCTCCGCCGCTACCCCGCCACACCAACTCTCTCTGTAAACATTCTTTCTGGCGGCGGTTCTCCATTAGGCAGCCACCGCTTCCCTGCGTAGAACTACGCAGGCAAAATGAACAATACCGTCTGCATTACGTTCCCCCCGAAGGTTCATTCAAATGGCTTCTGGGACAATGAAGGGCCCTTTACATATGCAGTACCAGCATTGGAGGTGCAGATGGTCATCATCTTCGCTCTCACCCACATTCTCCATTTGCCTCTCAAGCGCCTAGGCATTCCCAAGCTTTTCTCTCAGATAATGGTAGGCTCTCTCTTCTTTTTTTTCTTTGATAGAGAATCACTTGTATGACTGATGATCGTAGAATATTGCTAGTAATTTTTACCTCAGCAGTAAGAGATTTGATTCCCAAATCTGTTTTCAACATCTGAAGGAAGACCAGAATTGGACTTTCAATCCTTGGATCACTGTTATTTCTATATTTGGGATAACCCATTCTAGATGTGAGAAGCTGTGTTGAATGGTTCAAAATAAACTGTTTTAGGAAGATACCATAGTTACCGGTTTAAATTCTTCATATTTTCCTACCAATAGACTCACAAAACGAGAAATTATCCAGGGCAGGACATAATCGTGCTTACGTGGTGTGACGTTTCAATCAAATTATAACACTTAGCATCTTTTTCTCATGACGGAAATTTTAAATGTTGAAAACTTACTCATGATAATACTTAATTTCTCATACAGGCTAGTCTCACTGTAAAAAAAATAAACACATGGGTCATCACTTTAATAAACCCTGACACCGCGTAAGAACGATAAGGTGATGTGCTAGATAGTTTCTCCAAATGACCATTTATGCACACGAATCCAATGCTCCTTTTGTCCGTAGCAAAGAAGTTGCATTGAGTTTCTCTGGTATGTGGACTAGCTAGTAACTAACTACAACAATCTTCAGAGTATATAAGATTATTAAGTTTGAAACATTACTGACTTGTGAATTTATGTGACAATCTTCTTCTTCTTTTTTTTCTTTTTTTCTTGTTCTAACTTGTTTGTATTGGGAGCTAGGCTGGGATAATCCTCGGATCTTCATCACCGATGAAGCTCAGTAATTTGACGAGGAAGCTGTTTCCTATCAATACCCAAGGAGTAATCGATACAGTGAGAGTGTTCGGATACATGCTTTTTATGTTTCTAATTGGAGTGAAAACAGATTTGGGCATGATAAGAACAACAGGAAAGAAGGCCTTTGCAGTGGGCATTTTATCCCTCACGGTCCCTGCTATGGTTGGCCTAGCAACCTCACAATTACTCACACAAAAATTTTTTAGACCAGAGAATGGTGAAGAACAAAGCCTACTCTTCGTGTCTGGGTTACAATCTCTAACCCCATTTCCTGTAGTCGCTTTGCTCCTGAAGGACCTTAACATCCTCAACTCAGAGCTTGGCCGATTAGCGGTTTCGTCAGCTCTCAGCTGTGAACTAATGAGCATAACTCTCATGTTTGTTGTGAACAAGTTTAAATCGTACGAAGAACACCAACCTTTAGCGCTTGCACTCGAGAACACGGGATTTACTGCTTGTTTCATACTTGTTGTTGTAATGGTCATTCGGCCAGCAATGATATGGGTGATCAAGCAGACACTGGAAGGCAGGCCGGTGAAGGACTCGTACCTTTACTCCATCATTCTGGTTGTTTTTCTGGCCGGGGCATTCACTCATTGGAGTGGAGCGGATGCTATATTGGGGCTTTTTATCGTTGGATTTGCTATACCGGATGGACCACCCCTGGGGTCTGCATTAGTTGACAAGCTCGATTCCTTTGTTTCTGGTTTGTTTTCGCCTATTATCATGCCCTTGATCGCCTTGAGGGTTAACCTGCAAGCCATCGATCTTACTAGCCCTTTCGCGATTGCAACTATTGTTCTCGTCTTTGCCACTTTCTTCGCAAAGGTATCTGCCTGTGTGCTGCCCCCATGGATTTGTGGGGTGCAGTTTAAGGATGCTCTGGCCCTTGGCTTCATTATGAGCGCAAAAGGCATTGTTCAGATGAACATTTACAGCATTTTCAGAGATGAAAAGGTAATGAATTCTGCTTTTAACATAGATTCCTCCAAATCAACTATGTAGTGGGTTCATGTTCCCTTTGATAGTTAAGGATTATTTCAGTTGATCACACTCATATGTAGCAAATGACCACTCAATAGTCATATTAGGTGTAGTTGCTTCTACAATGTTGAAACCCAAAAGGGGATATGAATCCATTTTTTTGTTTTCGTTTTTGTTTTCATTTATCATGTTCTTGAACACCAAAAATAAAACTAAGAACTTCCATTTTTTTCTTCTTAAAGCTGGGTAGTTTTTGAAAAATTTCTTGAAAGCAAGTTTTGGGAACTGGTTTATGCAAAAATAGTTTTCGGAACCAGATTGTCAATTGGGATTATGGTGAGTTTAGAAAAACAAGAACAAAAAACAAAAACTGTAAATGTCACCAAATGGAAGAGCTTCAATAAAATTTTTTGAAAATAAGTTTTAGAAACCGACTTACAAGCAAGGTCTTTGCAAAAACAGTGTCCGAAGCCGTATTGTTAAACGGGGTTATGGCGAATTTAGGAAAACGAAAACTGAAAACTGAAAACGTAACCTAACAGAGCATTGCTTTAATAAAGTTTCCCCTTTCTTTTTTTTTTTTTTTTGGTTGTTTTTGCAGGTTTTCAATGAGGAAGTCTTCGCCTTGTTGGTGAGTAGTACAGCAGTGGCAGCATTGCTTGTTCCGATCTTTGTAAACCAGCTCTACGATCCATCGAGGAAACACGCAGGCTACCAGAAAAGAAACATTATGCATTCTACAGAGGGTGGTGAGTTGAGGATAGTAATGTGTGTCCACAGGCCAGATAACATCCCTGCTCTCATCAACCTGCTTGATGTCTCATGTCCAAGCAGAGAAAGCCCTATCATGGTTTATGTACTTCACCTTATTGAGCTACATGGCCGAGCCGCTCCCCTCTTCATCTCCCACCAGATTCAGCAAAATACGCACAGCTCCTACTCTGAAGATGTCATCTTTGCTTTTAAACGGCACGAGAGGCAACTCCACGGCTCCATGTGCTCGCAGGCTTTCACGGCAATCTCTCCTCTCAAGTTAATGCACGAAGATATATGCACTCTTGCTCTTAACAAACTCGCGGCGCTTATGGTAATCCCATTTCACCTTAAATGGGGAATTGATGGCTCCGTTGAGTCAGAAGACTTTGCCCTCCGGTCCCTCAACTGCAATATCCTCGACATGGCTCCTTGCTCCGTTGGGATCCTTGTTGACCGTGGCAGCCGTCATCAAGGGCACTGCTCAACAACCAAGTTGCCATCAAAATCAGCAAAAACTTCGAAGTGGCTGTTATCTTTTTTGGAGGAAATGATGACCGGGAGGCGTTGGTTTATGCTAAACGGATGGCCGGAGACTCGAGCATTAGCCTAACAGTTGTGCGGCTGGTTGCCATGGTGGATAAAGGTTCAAATGCAGAGGAGAAAATGCTCGACTCTTTCGTGTTGAGTGATGTTAATAAAGTTGGCAGCGAATATGTGTTTTATGCCGAGGAGGTGGTGAAAGATGGCCCTGCAACTGCATTTATAGTCCTGGACATGGTAGGTAAATTTGACCTCATAATAGTGGGGAGACATAAGAATGTAGAGTTCCCGCAAACATCAGGCCTGAGCAAAGGGAGTGAATTTCCAGAGTTAGGGGCAATCGGAGACATTCTTGCCTCATCTGATCTGAAGGTTAGAGCATCTGTGTTGATGGTTCAGCAACAGCAACACATGATTCACTAGTGTGTGCTGGAAGATGCAGCTTCTGTTTATCTATCAACACCAATTTTGGTCCGTTTGCTATGGATTAGTTGTCTTCTGTTGAATCTTGGCTATGTGAGGGAAGTTTTGATGAGCAAAATGAAGAAAAGAGACAATAGGTTATAACTCATGCTGGTGTGTTTTGTTATGGATCAATTTGGATTCATATTCTTCGAAATACCATTTGATGAGATAAGGTTTTTGATAAAATTGTGTATACAACATTTTTTGAGTGAAAATAGGCAATGGGATATAACCCAATGCATAGAATTGAAAGTATTGAAGAAATAACATGTATATGTGTGGAATAAATTATACTTTACTCCCCATCTCACTTTAGGACTTTCATTTTTATTTATAATAATTAAGTCCTAACACTTTAAATTTTTTGCAATGTCAATCTCAAACTAAGGTACGTGTGTATAATGGATGATTTCTATGCACGTGACTAGCATGTGAGACTATTTGATGGGCAAAAACATAAAAACGCGCCATTCTTGCCAAAAAAGAAGACCCACCTTATCATATGAATACATATGTAAGTCATGTATGCATATATATATATATATATATATATTTGCAATCGCAATGATAGTTGCATTCACAAAAGGGCTAGACAGATCGATGGCTTGCAGATTAACCCTCAAGGAGAGGATGCTTTGATGAAGCTGCCGATGCGCGCACAGGGCAGCTGCCGAAGTGTCATGGTCCACTTCTTCACACTCCATGACAGCTCAAACTTGTGTCAAACTTATGCCCAAGAGTTGCCTAAACTTTGTCCAAACCAAGCCCAAGACAACTCCTTTGGTGCGTCAAGGATGGCCCAAAAATGTAGCTAGGTGGGGAGCCGATTAACCTCACTTTGGCCTATGTCAATGACATGGGTGAGGGGCGAGATAACCTCACCAGCATTCAACTATGTCACGAGATGAACTTCAAGGCAGGGCCCATGCCCTCATTTTCTAGACTCGTGCCAACTCAAACTCATTTGTACATATTGTATAGAGTTTAAGAGTGTAAGTTTTGTATTGGAAGCACGCGTAGATTTTCCCTTGTCAAGGAGTGTAACATCCAAGTTAGTAGTGTCTTAGCGCTATCGAGGAGATGTGTTGTAATTTTTCCGAAAGGTTAGAAAATTAGTTTAAGGTCATATATAAATGTATGTGAAAGGGTTTTGCCAAATTCCTTGTAGATATTTTTGTAGACCCATTATGACTCCTCGTGGGGGTGTCATGTTTTGTGGTATCAGTTTTGAAATGGCTTAAAATACTATATTAAGGAGGGGGTATGCTCCTACCACCCTCCACCCCACAACTTCTTAGATGGCTAGAGGCATGTCTTGTACATAAGTGAGCTATGTAATAATGCTTTTATCAATAAAATATGTTTATTACTTCCACCCATTCTCTAAAGGAGGTTGCTTGACGGTTGGCCATTAACGCTCGATTGTAGCTTCCAAATGAGATGATCCGAGTTTGACTAGCTTGTCAGATGGACTTGGCAAGTGCCGCACGGACCACATTTGTGACTGCCAAGCTCACAAAATGTCGGACCGTGACACGAAGCAAATCATTCTTCTTTAGCTTCGATCTACTTTTCCTTGCTCGATTCTACCCTTCCATGCTCGATTATCCTTTTCAAAGAGATCTGATCTGATTCCTCAGATTCGGCCTCCTTTAGCTCTCTTCGACTTTTTTCTTTAGCTTCGATCTGCCATTTTCCTACAACTTTGACTTTGATATGCTCCTTTTGATATGCCCTTTTCAAAGAAGCTTGAGCAGATCTTGATCTGCCAGCTTCGACCTTTCTTTCAGCCTTTGATTTGCTCTTTTCCTTCAACTTAAATCTTGATCCACAAGTTCCGTCCTTCTTCAGATTTGATCTATTTTCCTTGCTCGATTCTACTCTTCCTTGCTTGATTTGATTTGTCCTTTTCGAAGAGATATGATTTGAATCATCAGGTCCAACGTTCTTCCACAGATCTGGTCTATGCCCCAAATGACAAGTAGTCTGCAAGAGATCTGAGATCAATCTCAGTCTCCATCTCTGTTTTAACCATTATTTATCCTGCTCCAGTCTTTAATTTCTTGTTCTCGATTTGCTGCCTCCTCCTATTCCCCTTGTATTTCCATGCATTCGGGTGATCAACTCATGGAAAGGGAAAAAGGTTATCATAAAGATTCAAAAATTTACGCTTTCACCTTATTCATGGTAACCTTCCTCTCACAATCTACAAAGAATGGCCAAGAAGGATTTTTGAAAAATTTGGAGTTGTTGTGGATTGTTTCATCCCAAAGAAGACTAGAAAACAAAGTAACTCAAGATACAGATTTGTTCGTTTCTTGAAAAGGTGGGAAGCTGATAGAGCATTATCTATGCTAGATCAGGTAAGGCTACCGCAATATCAACTGCTAGTAAAATATGCACGATACGAGGTTCCGATGAGATGGTTAAAAAAGGAAAAGACAAATTCTGAAGTGAGGTCATTCAATCATCAATCTATGGATGATCACAGAGGGGATAAACTTAAAAAAGGGGGTCGTATTCCTAACTCAATATCAGAAGTGATAGTTGCAGAAGATGTGAATGAAGGTTGGTTCTCAAACTGCTCAATGGGCATAGCACATGATTTGAATCAAATTCCTGTTATTGAGGATGCTATGAGAATGGAAGGAGTTTTTGTAATCAAAATCATACCATTAGCAGGATTAAAGGTACTTATTCACTTCTCTTGCATTGAAGATAAAAAAAAAAAAAAAAAAAAGCTATGCTTAAAGGAGATTGGCTTTATAACTGGTTTTCAGCAATTCATGAATGGCTATACGGAGAATTCAATTTTGCTTGAAGAGTTTGGCTAAATGTTGAGGGGATGCCTCTTCATGCCTGGAACAACAAAAAATTCATGAAATTGAAGTTCAGTGGGACTCCTCCATTTGTTTAGACAATGGCACAGCAACAAGAGCAGAGCTGGAATATGAAAGAGTATTAATCAAAACCTCAAAGGCCAATGTGATATTTGGGAACTGTAATTTGCAGGTGGGAAGGTTCTTATACAAAATTAGAGAGTTTCGAAAGGCAATTTTCAAAAGCCCTAGATACGACAAAGTGTTAATAGTCAGATGGATTATCCAGCGCAATCATTCATTAAGGATTCAGTTGATAAGGCATTTGTGTCCTCTTTATATTCAGATAATGAAGTTAGCAAAGGGTGTAATGCAAAATTAGAATTTCAACTTGAATTCCTCAAATCAAGGGCAAAGAGTTCAAAAGAAAATGCAAAGCACATCACAATTGAGGTCGCTGACTTAGCTCTAGCTAGTCAGGTGGATGATACTGAGAAGTCAAACCCATCTTCAACCCCTAAGGGGTATAGAGATGCACTTATTTCAAATTTGAAAGTCAATAGCAACAGTCAGGAATATGTCCCACAAGTGTCTTCTTCAGCACTTATCACTAGGAAGGTAGCAGCAGGAGTACCACTAGATACAAATAAGGTATTTAATTCTCAATTAATTAGACAAGCTAATGGGAGATAGTCATTAGTGGAGGAGTCCATGCTAGTTGAAGAAATGAGGCTAGCACAAGGCTCTATAACCAACCAGAACCTAACACCAATTGCAGTTCCCCATCCAAATATTGGTTCTCCAACTCATGCAACATTGGAAATTGTGGACAACTCTGCCAAAAAACCAAGCACCACTAAAAAGATAAGAAAATTTATCTCCTTGGTTGACTTTTATCATAGGAAAGCTGGAAAAAGTTTCAAATCTAATGCAAAAGCTGCAAAAAGAAACAGTGCGATATCTTTATCACTCTCCTCTATTCCCTCACAGAATATAGCGAACAGGAATTCAATCATTTTGCAGCATCTAGAGGAGCATCTACAACATGAGGTAGAGAACACCATTCAACTCAGTAAGTCCCAGGGGTTAAATTTTGAGGGAAATGAAGACAACACACTACATTCATTGATCAAGGCAGACTGGTTTGATTTGGACAAATTCATAAAACAGAAGAAAAGGAAAGGTTCGAAACTAAGCAAAAAGTAATTCCTATCACTTCTTAATAATGATAGAGGTAGGGGGATGAAAATAGTATCTTGGAATGTTAAAGGGTTAGGAAGGCCCGAAAAAAGGAGAATGATCAAGAAGCTGGTTACAGAAAAACAAATTGATATGATATTTATCCAAGAAACAAAATGGAAAGAGTGCTCCTACAACAAAGTAAGGTCAGTCTTAGGTTCAATCAATTTTGAATGGCAAGCATCTGATGCACTGGGCAATTCTGGTGGAATCCTCTGTGTTTGGAATAAAAGTTTCTTCTCCCTTTCTTCTTACATGATTGAACAGAACTTCATTCTGCTAAGGGGCAATCTGTGGGATGGTTTTGAATGCATATTAGTGAACTGTTATGGACCTAATGATGAAGGAAAAAGAGAGCTCTTGTGGGATCAGCTTTTGTAGCTTAGGAATTCAGCTCAATTGCCATAGGTTCTAGGGGAGATTTCAATGAAGTTTTGAATTTAGGTGAAAGGATGGGATTCACAGTCTACACAAGAGTGAAACTATTTAGAAGCTTTATTAGGAATGTTGGATTGTTGGATTTGCCAATGGAAAGGAGAGCTTACACCTGGACAAACATGCAGAGCAATAAAAAATGGAGTAGATTGGACAAATTCTTGATGTGCAATTCTTGGCTTGATAAATCGAGGTGTTCTCAATGGGGTCTCCAAAAAAGACTCTCAGATCATTGTGCTGTTTTATTATCTTATGAGGTCAAAGATTGGGGGCTAAAACCTTTCAAAATTTTCAATGCCTGGACAGGAAAAAAAAGCTTAAAAAATGTTGTCAAAACTTCATGGAATTCTTTACCAGTACAGGGCTGGGGAGGCTACATTCTATTGAAGAAACTACAATACCTAAAGAAGATAATAAAAGAGTGGAAAGATATGGAAGTGGGAGATATCAAAATCAAGATCAAGAATCTGGTGGATGCAATTCATGTGCTTGATTTTCAAAGTGAAATCCAACCCCTCTAGGAAGATGAAATTATGGAAAAGAAAATTTTAAAGATTAGCCTATGGAAAACTAGTCTAATGGAAGAATCTATGATAAGACAAAAATCCAGAATTTTGTGGCTATAGAAGGGTGACAAAAATACATCCTTCTTTCATACTTCTATGAGAATTTGGCACAGGAAGAACTACATTGGGCAACTTTACTCAAAAGGAAAATTAATTAACAATCCAGACTTGACAAAAGATGAGGCTGAAGCTTCTTCTTAGAGTTATTCCAAGAGAATCAGCAAGGCAGACCCGAGCTTCAGGGTCCTTTTCCTCTAATATTGAAGCCAGATAGTAGTCCATTCCTGGAATCTCCCTTTTCAGAGGAGGAAGCTTGGTAGGCCATCAAAAACTGCAATGGAGGTAAGGCCCCTGGCCCTGATGGCTTTAATTTCAACTTCATAAAAATATTCTGGCCTGTCTTAAAAGATGACATAATGAAGTTTATGGTGGACTTTCATTCAAATAGAAAACTGGTTAAAGGTATAAATGCCTCTTTCCTAACCTTGATTCCTAAAACTAAGCTTCCAGACAACTTATCAGATTATAGGCCCATCAGCTTGATCTCGTCCATGTATAAAATTCTATCTAAGACTCTAGCTGGAAAACTAAAGCAGGCGATGCATGAAGTTGTCAGTGACTCACAATCTGCTTATATCAAAGGTAGACAGATCTTTGATGGGGTGCTAATGGCAAATGAAATAATTGATGATTGGGAAAGGAATAACAGATCAGGAATTGTCCTAAAACTGGACTTCGAAAAAGCATTTGATTCTGTAAATTGGGCATTCCTTAATGATATGATGGTAGGGATGGGCTTTGGATGTACCTTGTGCAATTGGATTTAGGAATGTCTTTCTTCAAGTTCAATTTCTGTTCTATTAAATGGATTTGCTTCAAGAGAGTTTATTGCCTCAAGAGGTCTAAGGCAAGGAGATTCTCTCCCTCCATTTCTCTTTATAATTGCAGCAAAGGGCCTCAATATTCTCATACAAAGAGCAAAACAAGCAGCGGCTATAAGTGGAATTAACATTGGATCTAATGCTTCAAGATCACTTACTGTTTCTCATCTACAATTTGCCGATGGCACTCTCATTTTCTGCAATGCTAACCTGGATGAGCTTATTGCTTGGAAAAGATCTCTAAGATGATTTGAACTGCTCACTGGGCTCAAGATCAACTTTAGTAAAAGCCTGGTAAGTAGAATTGGGGTGGATGATAAATTCTTAGTTGAAGTAGCAAGTATCTTCATGTGTAATATTGCCCATTTACCTATGAGATTTCTGGGGTTACAGATTGGAATAAATCCCAAAGCTATAAAATTATGGGATAGAGTGATTGATTCCTTTAAAAGAAGGTTGTCAAGCTGGAATAGCAAGCACCTCTCTATGGGGGGAAGGATCACACTCATCAGAACTACACTATCAAGTCTTCCTCTATACTACCTCTATGTTTTCAAGATGCCTCAGAAAACCTGTAAAGCTCTGGAGAAACTACAAAGGCAATTTCTATGGGGTGGCAATGTTAACAAAAGGAAACTTAGGTATATGCAGTGGTCTCTAGTCACAACTAGTCTCAAGTTTGGTGGGCTAGGCATACCATCTTTGAAAGCCATGAACTATGCCTTATTGGCTAAATGGTGGTGGAGGTTTGGCAGGGAAAAGCAGGCCTTATGGAGAAGGCTTATATGTGCAAAGTATGGTTTATGTTCACAGGATTAGCTTCCAAATGGCATTCATAAGAATAAACTGTCAAAGATCTGGTCTGATATACTTTCTATTGGCAGCAGTCAAGATGTATTATCATCTATTCTGCCCTCCAACATCCACTTTGAGTTGGGATAAGGTGCTTTATTTAGATTCTGGTATGATGTATAGGTGGGAATCAAACATCTAAAAATCTCTTTTCCAAGGTTGTACTCCTTATTAACTCAAAAAGATGTCATGATCCAGTCCTTATTTAATCCATCAGACAACTCATGGAACCTTCAGTTTAGAAGAATTTTGTTTCTCTGGGAAGCTCAAAGTGTTGAAGATCTTAGGTCTCTTCTCAATCAAGCTTGTCATAATCCAAATTTTCCAGACTCCATATCTTGGTTACTTAATAAAGATGGGATTTATTCATGCAAATTGTTGCTCCCTGATTTTTGGGTCCAAGGTCCTTTCGGCTTGGAGACAAAAGCACAGAACTCTGTTATTAGAACTCATCCTCCTAGAAGGACGAGTGCGACTAGGTTTGAATTGAAATTGGTTTGATTAAGGGCTTTTAGAAAAATAGGAGTCGCTACCTAAATGGATTAAGGTGAGTTAGGTTACCTAAAACTAAGTATTAATCCGAAGATTAAATTTAGGGTTTTTAGAAAAGATTTTTGAAAATCCCCTCAAAAGAGGGTTTTTAAGAAAAATGGGTTGTTTGGCAACCTTTGAGAACAATGAAATGCTTTTTGAAAAATAACTCCATTTGGTCTTTCGTACCCAGAAATCTATGGTTCGGGGGTTGGTTACGTGTAGGGAAGATATCTTAAGATCATCACCCTACCCCTCATTTTTGATACCTACATGTCTAATCACCATTTGTTCACTTATTAGAATAACCAGTTACCATTATCCACTTAATATCCACTTTAGAAGTCTGAAAACGGGGTTTAGTCACCACTTTTTAGATGAATGATGCACGCTGCAAGTTTTGGAAGAATTTTGAAGACATGAAAATTTTGTAGGAGTTTGAGATAGAAACTTTGAATTGATTGGAATTTTTGAAAAGGGGATTGGAGTTAAAATAGAAGTTATGACCGCACCATTTTAGGTTGTGTACGTATCTCATTTGGCGAGAATCAGGTCATTCGTAGTTCGGACAAGAGCCCGATGGAAAATAGGCACATTAGGGCCTTTGGAATGCTTTGGAGACACATTGAGATCTTTGGAGAGATGTGAAGACACTTTGTGATTTTTGGACAAAGGGAACTTGAGAGTTTTGATTTGAAATCGAATGTTGGAGTATTTTTTAAATAGAATTTGAAGGTTTTTGAAAGTGCTTTTGAAATGGAATTTTGAAGTGTTTTGAAATGTTTTTGGAATAACTTAAGAGAGTTTTGGAAGTACTTTAAAATAACTCAAGAGAGTTTTGATGTCTTATTTTGAAAATCTTGGAGGTAGGGTTTTGAGATGTTTTTATGAACTTGTCTTAGAAAAAGCTTTTGAAAGTGGCTTTGGAATCCTAATATGGACAACCTCGGGGGTTGTTCTTCATGTATCACATTCCTTTGGAATACCTAATCATAAAAGGGGTAGGGACACCTTCGGCTTGTGAGTTTTTAAAAATATATATATATATATATATATTTTAAAATACTTTGAAGATGGAATGTGGGAACATTTGAAGAGGTTATGGAGTTGGCTTTTGAAATATCAAGAGAATAGGAGGTTTTGAAAAAGTAAGTCACGAGAATAGTTTTAAATAGAAAGATCATTTAAAAGGGGTCCATGAGTTGGAACCTTGAAGTGTACTAACCTAGGTTGGGTTGACCTATGGTTAGAGGTGACTTAAGGTTAACTAACTTGGGTTAGGTTAACATAGGGTTAAGGTAACCTACGATTTGGTAACTAGGATCAAGGTGACCTAGGGTTAACTAACTAGGATCAAGTTAACCTAGGGTTGGATTGAAAGATAATTTTGAAAGGTGGTTTGATGCATTTTTTTGAAGGAGTTTTTAAAAAACAAATCATGTCATGCAAAGGACTTTGGTAGACAACCTTTTGAAGATCATTTCCATTAAAATTTGACTCTAGCCAAGAGTATGGTTTATATGATTGATATTTGGAGACCATTCCAAAGAAAGTTTTCTTATGACCATTATAACCATTATCTTGACAAGAGCATGGAGTCCAAAAATCAACATTATGATGATGACTTTTGCAATATCATTTTTAATGCAAAGACGAAGAGAATGAATTTTTGAAAACCATTTTTAAGAATAGGGTTTTGGAAACCATTTTTTAAAGGAAACCATTCCAACAAGAGAGATTTTCCTATGGCTAAATAAAAAGGAGATCACTCAAGAGAGGGTTCCATGAGGCCATTTCAACCACTAAACTTGAGGAAAAGGAAACCTTGGAAATTAGGGAGTTGGAAAGCAACTTTTATGCAAGTTGAAATGCAATAATGCAAAAGTGTGAGTTAGGGGGTAGTGAGGGATTTTCTAAGGCATGACTTCTAAGGTCTCATCTTAAACTTCAAGGAGGCAATTCTTTAAACCATTTTGAGGGGGGTATTGAGCTTGAAAGTGGCATGAAAATAAGAATAAGATAAGCTCTGTAGGACATGATTATAAACATAAAAATGAAACCAAGCACACAAGACATGATCAAGATAGCAAAATGTAAGGGGGTTATGAATACATACAAGGCTTTAGGCTACACCACATAAACAAGGGGCTCCTATGCCATACCATCTTAAAGTAGGCTAGTGAGAGATCCCCCTACACGGTGGCTCCCACTAGCTTTTCTCTAGGCATGAACTAAGAGCCCTCTTGGCTCAAGCATGCAAGAAAGGGGGGTTGAAGATAAGGATTAAAATAGAGAATAGCCTAAGTAGGCTAGGAGGGAGAAGAGAAGAGTGGGGGAAAAAAAATATAAAAGAAATACCACCTTTAGCCTTCAACACACTTGTAATCTTCTATGGATGCCTTAACTTGAACTTTGATGGCTTCAAATAGGCTTGAGGGGTTGGAATGAGGGGTTTAATGGTGTATAGGGCTATGTAGGTAAAGTGTATGGGCTAGGGAGAGGTGGAATCTAGCCTAAGTATTGGAGGAGTGGAATGTATGTAGAGATTCGAGGTTCTGGAGCAGTTTTAGTAGAACTTCATATTAATTTTCAATTTTGGAATATGCAAAGGGTGGTGTTGGTATTTATAGGTAATCTGGAACAGGCTTGGCGCATGTACTACATGCGCTTGGCCAAAATTTGCCCTGGTGCATATAGCTTATGCGCCAGTACTGTTCCATTATTAGAATGCCACATGGCACCCATTGTATTGGTTAAATCCTGACGGTTGATTAAACTTTGGTCGATTTGATCAAAATCTGGGCGCATGTAGCATACAACCCGTTATCGAGAGTGTTCGTTTAAACATTACCTCAATATTTGAGCCAATCAGGAAGGTTTCGGGAGAATTGGTTGCATTCGCAGTGTTCCCCTAAGGTTCCTCGTGAACTTTGGTGTTTTTGAGAAGTGCAAATGATGTTTGGAACATCATTTGCACTGTGAGATATTGTCTCGGGAAATGTACATAAAATGGCATCGTTGCAGAGCGTCTGTGATACGCTCCGTGGGGGTTTGAAAGTAACTGTTTTCGTGTTGCATGATCAAGGCCTTTGGGAAGCGATCTCTCTAATTGGACCGTACCGATGAAAAGTACTTTGGAAATACTTTCGAAAATTCTCTAATTTATGCATTTCTCAACTCGTTTGACGGTGCGTTATAATCAGGGAATTGGGGGAAAAGTCAATATAAGCGGAGCGTTTGTGAGACGCTCCAAGGGTTATTGAAAGTGGCATTGTTCGAGCCATACGATAAAGGGCTTCAGGAAACGATTTATCCGATGGAGTCATATCGATGGAAAGAATTATGGATAAGCTTTTTGGAATTTCCTGGTTTACGCATTTCTCAAGTCATTTGACGATGTGTTATAACCAGGGAATCAGGAAAAATGGGAATTTAGGCAGAGCGTTTGTGAGACACTCCGAGGAACTTTCTTCGAGTCATGGGTGTTTAGCATTGTGAGGTCTTCCTTAGGTTAAACAGGGGTGTACGACGAGATTCTCCGTTCAGTAACCTAGGACCGGTGTTGTTTTAGGGCGCATTTGGGTCGATTGGGGTAAAATGGTAATTTTGGCTAGTTTAGGCTGGAAATGGTCAGGAATGGATCGGAATGTCATGTTAAGCATACCTAGTCGTTCAGAGATGGTTTTAGGAAAGTCTTTTACCGTTCGGTAGGGTTTGTGCAATGCTGGGGCGTTCAGGAGCAAAACGATTATTTTGACTGGAGTTAGCCGAAATGGGACCGGAATTGGACTAGATAGGCTTGGAGTACGCCCAACAGTTTAGTAACATTTTGGAAGGGTGGACCTATCGTTTTGAGAGATTTTAAAAATTTTCAAAACGTGCCTGAAGGCCTAAGAGGCAGGTTTGATCATTTTTCACTGAGTCGGGCTAGTAGGCGTTGTTGTTGACCTAGATATTGGTTCCGGAGACCGCCCGGTCTCGAAAAATGACCTGTGCGATGTTAGTCCCTAAGACTGCCTAATCTTAGAGAGCTACCTGTAGAATAGTGTTGGTTCTTGAGAACGCCTGATCTCAAAAAGCTACCAATAAGGGTGGTGTTGGTCTCTGAGAATACCTGGTCTAGGAGAACTACCGAATGATGAACATTCTACATTGGTGAGCTAGGAAGTACGAAAAGTGAACCGTCTGAAATTTGATAGGGTGTTGGTCCCTGAGATCGCCCGATCTCTGGAAGCTACCCGGATGGCATTGGTTTTCGGGATTGCCTGATCCCGAAAAACTACCTGGAATAATGTTTATGGCTTCATTTGGGATTTGTGGGCCCAGGAAGCGACTAGTTGACTGGATTGGAGTTTGAAACACTCGTCTTGAGCTTGCATGTGTTGTGATGTTTGAAAATTGGATCTGGTAGGGCCGAAGATTACCGAGCGGGCAAAAATGGGGTGCTTACAGCTACCCCTCTTTTTTTGTCTTTATTTGTCGAAGGTAGAAAAATAACGAAGTAAGAATCCCTTTTTCATCGCGAGGCGATCGGAAGGACGATAAGCCGGTAAGTTTGAAATGTCCCGGGAACCCTTGTGGGTCGCCGGTGTGGAAGGTTTTGAAGAGTTTTGCGCTTTGAAAATTTTGATCGGGACTTGAGTTGCCGGTTTGACAAAGCTTGGTTTAGAACACTTGATTTTTGAAACTAAATTTTGAAAGCTTGATTGTCGGCTTTTGAAAAGCCTCGGAAACAAATTCGGACTCTCGGGGATTTGAAAGCTAATTTTGGCGGGAAGCTGAACAGCCGGGCACATGTGTTACATGTGCATGGCCTCTTTTGACTTTGGCGCATGTAACACATTCGCTAGTTGGAATTCCCTTCTGGCGCATCTACTACATGTGCCAGCCAGTAGGTATTAAAATAGAGCAGTTCGCGTTTTCAGCCTTACGTGTTTGTGTTTGAGTTCAGTTCGTGATTTTCTCTGAAGGATTTTTGAAAAATTTTGACCCAGGATCACTAGAGGGGTGTTGGGTGACATCGGGTACTTGCCGAAAACCGCTCTTGTTACTGGATTCTTACTGGGAAGTTTGGTTTTTGCCAGAAAACCTAAAGGTTGGTTTCTTTGAAATTTTGTTAATTTCGATGCATATGTTTCCGTTTCTTGCAAATGATTAGTGTAATCCTATGTTTTACATGTTTAGAACACAGCGGTCTGATTGTTTTCGTGATTTGGTGGAGATTCGAATGTGTTTTAGATGAGTTTGCATGTTTATAAAATGGGGTTTCCTGTGGGATTTGAAAAATCGCCGCTACAGGCTTGGGTATTGCGTGTTTGTGTGTGATTTTTTCACTAGGAACCTTAGAAAAATGGGCAGAACAACTGTATGAAGTTTCATAATTTTTTGAAATATTTTCAATTTTTAAATTTTTAAAAATCATGAAAAATAGAAAAAATTGAGGAAAATTAGAAAATGGATCCTATCGTAGGTTGAAAAATTGTGGGACATTTTTTGAAAAACTGGGGTGACATTCTAGAATGTTTTAGGAGTTCTTAGAAAATTTTCGGACATAATGATGCAATCGAAAATTTTGAAATGACCGAGAAACAGATTTAAAAATTGTGCTTGAGAACGGGACGCGTGTCCCGGAGGATATGATTGTTTTGGTTGACATGATTGAAGGTTGGAGATGTCTCAAACTGTGTGTTTGTGACTTGTTGAATCCTAGGGTAATGACTTTTTAAGGCAAAACCATGCCAAAATTTTCAAAAATTTTAACAACTCACTTTAAATTTTTCGAAAAAGCAATTCTTTCGAGAGTGGGGCATTTTGAGGGGGGGGAAGCTCGGAGAAACCGAAATTTTAAAAAAATTTTAGGAGCAGGATTTTTGAAGGGAAAAACCCCGAAAAAACCGATTTTAGAAAAATCGTAAAAAACCTTGGAATAGGGCTTTTGAAGGAGAAACCCCAGGAAACCATTTTGAAAATTAGAAACAAATTTTTGAGGGAAAGGCTTGGTAAACAGTTGAAGACTTTGAAACAGGGCTTTTGAGGAGAAAGCCCGGGAAACCAGTTTGAAATTTAGAAACCACCACTGAAAACTTTGAGACAGGACTTCCTAGGGGAAAGCTCGAGAAACCGGTTTGAGATTTAGAAACCAAACCTTTTGAGGGAAAAACTTAAAAAATCACTGAAAACTTTGAAATAGGGCTTTTGAGGGGAAAGCCCGAGAAACCGGCTTGAAATTTAGAAACAAACTTTTTGAGGAAAAAGCTTGGAAAACTGTTAGAAATTTTTTGAAACAGGGCTCTTGAAGGAGAAAGTCTGCGAAACCTGTTTGAAATTTGAAAGTGGGACTTTTTAAGGGGAAAGGCCAGGAAAACCGGTTTGAAATTTTGGAGTGGGAATTTTTTAGGGAAGTGGCCCGGAAAAATCGTTAGAAAGTATTTAAGAACAGGACTTTTGAGAGGAAAGCCCGAGAAACAGTTTTAAAAGTTTTGACATGAGACGTTTTGACGAAAAAGGCCCGAAAAAGTGTTGGAAATCATTTAGAAACAGGGCTTTTGAGGAGAAAGGCACGAGAAACTAGTTTGAAATCTTTGAAACATGGCTTTTAAGGAGAAAGCCCGAGAAACCGATTTGAAATTTTAAAATGAAACTTTTTGAGGAAAAAGTTTAGAAAACTGTTGGAAACACCTTAAAAACAAGGCTTTTGAGGAGAAAGCCCGAGAAACAGTTTTGAAAGTTTTGACATAAGACTTTTTGAGGAAAAAGCTTGAAAAACTGTTAAAATAAGAATAGATGGGACCTTAGCCCCCCTTTTTTCCCTTCTTTTTTTCCTTTTTTTTCTTTTTTTTTCTTTTCTTTTTTTTCTTTTTTCTCTTTTTTTTTTTTTTTTTTTTTTTCTTCTCTTTTTTTTTTTATTGACATATTTATCTCTTCCTATACATATTTGGTGACTAATCAATTTTTGCATGTTGTCATTCTTTCACGATGTTAAAGGCCGGCGGTAACAGTTCTAACAGGAGGCGCCACGGGAAGGCACCATGGATAGAGCCCGAGGAGGGTAGTAGTAGCAAGAACGGCTCAGTCAGGGGCGGTAGCAGAAGTGGTTCCACTCGAGGCGGTAGCCGGAGTGGCTCCGCTCGGGGTGGCAACAGGGGTGATTCCGCTCGGAGTGGTAGCCGAGGTGGTTCCGCTCGGAGTGGCAGTAGTGGGTCCTAGCGATCTTTAAGCAGGACGATCTCCATTGGCAGTTCTATGATGGGGCAGCCTTCGGTTGCTCCAAAGGAGAGAATTGAGGATGATATTGATTTGTCTGTAGACTTGCGGACGAAGTATGGCATGGCGTCTGTTCGGGACAGATGGAGAGATACTTCTTTTACAGACGACCAGTTAGCGATTCCCGATCTCCCGCCGCTACGAGACTTGGCATTCCACCCGAGTTTGTACTCACGCTATGGTCGGTTGCCATCATCTACCCCCAGTTCCTTCAAAGGGGCCAGTATCTCAGCCTTGAGAGCTATGTAGGCGTCGAACCCATTCTATCAGGACTTCTTGCACCGGATCGGCTTTGGTGTTTTTATGACTCTTCAAACGGATAGGCTTGATCACCGGATAGCAGTTGGGCTGTTAGAGAGGTGGTTCGGGGAGACCGGGATTGTGCACTTGGTCGGCTTTGAGCTGAGGCAGACTCCTATCGACTAGGCCATGATTACCAGACTGTCCTTTGGAGGCATTCTGATTTGTTTACGGGATGTGCCTCTGGAGGAGGCTCGTCTTCTCTTGGGTTTGCCATTGGAGGCTCAAGCTTCTCAGCCTCACTTTTGTGTCCGGTAGAGACAGCATTTGCTTTTGAGCCCCCTCTAGCTGACCAGGTCATGATGAGGCGCCGGTTAGTACTATACGTCATCTTTAGTTGCTTTTGCAACAATAATAAGTCAACGGTTCCTTATCTCTGGTGAGCCTGGTAGCGGACCTAGATGCGCTAAACTATGTGGGTTGAGGCGCCTTCACTTTTACCAACTTCTTACGAGGGATGAGAATGAGGATATCCGGGGCTTGGGGGAGCTTGACGAGTTTTGGCCGTTTTTGATATGGTGGAGCTATGAGTATCTACTTGTCCGCCGACCAGAGGTGTTAGCTGGTGATGCTTTCCCACGAGCCATGAGGTGGGCTAGACAGCAGGTAGTCCAGCGGTCATGCCCCGATTTTTGGGTCCAAGGTCCTTGCTTACGAATTTTGTTGCCATTCAAGCTAACTTGGAGCTGCTGAGACCTCAAGACGTGACTTGGACACCTTACCACCGATCTCCCCAGTATGCCGGTATGAGGGATGTCATTCTTTTATCTAGGTTGCGGGTTACTTTCCGGGGCCCTGTTTCATGGGAGACGTATTTGGGGCAACGCCACTGGCAGTAGCTTCACACCGACTTCTGTACAGCCATGGATCCTCCTCAATACATGTTCGGATGTTATCAGGCAGGGGTGGAGATTCCTTATATAGTCGAGGTTCGTGGCAAGCGCTTCCTTCTTCTGCCTGATGTGGACTACGAGGCCCATTTTAGGGCGAGGTCCATTGGCGCTTTTACTCAACTAGACCTAGTAGTTGGAGGGCAGGTGGCCGGTCATGAGGTGGTGGAGCTATAGCATGAAGCTCAAGGCTTTGTTTCCAAGGAGGAGTACCTAGCAGCTTTCCAGGCACGAGATCAGTATCGTGCTGAGGTGGAGGCCTTGACTGCTCGCATATCTCTGATGGAATCCTGTTGGGTATGCTATTTATGATTCATCATTTTCATGTTCTTTATGCATCCCCTGTGTTCTAATGCTAGCCCTTCTTTCCTTTTGTCTTTTTCCTTAGTCAGGGTCCTTATGATGCGGGAGCCTCCTCGAGCTAGCCTTCACCAGATATGCCTGACCTGGGCGATTCTGACTTGGACAACGACCTTGCTCCTTGAGGCGCCTCTTTCCACTTGCAGACACAGTTGTAGTTTAGGTAGACTGACTGTATTGCTTATGTTTTGAGGCCGTATGTTGGTCCTCATGAATGATGATTATTACCAGTTATATGTACATTATTTATCTTTTTGCTTCTTTGTATGAGATGATGATTAGTTTTTCCTTTTAGTCTCATTTTGCATGTATACATGTGGAAATATAATGAATATGAATGTAAATACAGGGGTACAGAAATCATGATACGCATAAGAAATGGTGGGTATGTGCAAGTTTTAAGTAAATGTGAAAAAGGTGAGTGTATCACTGCACATGTTCAAGCAAAGCACGTATGCATATATATAACTTTATGAAGACAGGCCTAGAGGTAGGTTCCAATTTTCTGGGTGTTCACCAGGAACCGTCATTTCGGCCTTTTACTCCTCCCTTGAAGATTCTTTTATCTTGTTATATCCTTTTTGTGCCATAATGAGATAGTAATTGCCCCATTCCTAGGGTTTCCATTTTATGATTCGACTCTCCTTTCTCTTATCTGAGAATCTATCATTCACTCGACTTTCTCTCAGGGACTTTATATTTGAACTAGTAAACTCTCTAGGTGACAATCGAAGCAGCCTTTAGCAAAGGAGCAGGCAATTTCCATCCTCGATCCGAGAAGGCTTTATTTTAGACCGTAATGTGTGCTAGGTTAAGAGTGAGGAAGGAATGGGTATGTAGGTTCAAACAACCTTTCGACTCCTTGACGGGGGTGATGTTAAACCAGAACCACCTCGAGTAAGCTTTTGCTGTTTTCTTTTTTGAATGTCGCCATTTTCTTTTGAACTTGTTTAGACTTAGCAATCTTTTCTAATCTGAGGGGACTTTTCCACGGGTTATAGCATGGCTAGGTTATGGGTATTTGAAAGGAAGGGTATTAAAGGCCCAAAATGTTACACTCTTCTCGGGGTTTACCGGTGATCACCTTTTCTAGTCCTTTCCTCCTTGGGTCTCTCTTTTTTTTTTTTTGGTACAAACTTTTACCCACATAGGGTTCATCGCTCCCTTTGATTTTTGCCCCAGTATTGATATTTGTACAGTCAATTGGTTTCTTAGGGCATCCCATCATCTTTTTTTTTTTCTTTTTTCGAGGGAGCTTTCTTTCCTCACATTCCTTTCTTGTCACCTTTCCTTGCGAATTTATTTTTGTTCACTGTGGATGGTGATCACCAGAACGGGTTTGCCGAAGGAATATGATTTGGCTCAAAAGGGGTTTTTTAAAGGGGATTCTTTTAACTGCATGGAAGAAGAATAGATGGCCCTTCTTCCTTTCAGACAAGATTGTTTAGTCTATGAAGTTTAGTCTTAGAGTTTTGGGGTCATCCTTTAAGACAAGCATATGTTAGTTTGATGGTTCCGTTACTCATACCTGCCCCAGTATGGGGGGTGTTTCCTAGTTGGGGTGTTTGAATAAGACTTATTTATGGCTCGAGTGGGCCGTTCAAAGGGAATTGCTTGACTACTTTTAGGGAGTTTGAAATGATGGCTTCTCTTCCTTTCGAGGGTTTAACTGCCAACTACTTTGCCATGGCATCCTCCGGGTGCCACCCTTTTTGCGATACGCTCTCTCTCTTTCCTTTCTTTAGTGCCTCCTTTCTTTGGATCAGGAATGATTCCCACAGATAAGGATGCGCGTACTATTCTCCTTTTTAAGTCAAGGCATAACAATAAGAAGGGAAACTTCTAAGAAAGGGCAAATGCCGAAAATGATGAACACAAACTTCAAATTCTTTTTCTTTCACTCCAAGAGTTTTGTGTACACAATGAGCTCTTTGATTAACAAAAGGTAAAAGTATAGTTGACAAAACAAAGTTGACATGAAAGTAAAAGGCAAAGTTTGATAGAAGAACATCCCTTTGATATTTACTTCCTCAGGTGGGCTTTGGGACCACGCCTGCATCCTCCATGCTCCATCCGCCGACTTCTTCACTCGGTTGTACTGGACAATTTGACGCATTGGCTACGGAGTGGCAGAGATGGGCGGTCATAATGCAGTCGGGGACTCTTTCCTTTCCTTCCCTTTCTTCAGCAGGGTCATTGAGGTTGTGCATTCCATCTTGGGACCTTGATGGCTTTCCTTTGGTTGGACGGTTTTCTCTTGCTCAACTTCTTAGGGTTTTGCGACCAAACTTTCTTCCAGGACTTGTGATGGCCTTTCTTTGGCTTTTTCTTTTTCAGCTTCCTCTGTCAATTTCAGTAAACGGTGGGTTCAGCAATTTTGGCTCATAGATGCCCCAGCCTATATCCTCATAATCGAAGAGTTCCTCTTTCAGCCGGGCCTCAGCTTTAGCATATCTTGGGTGTACGAATTCTTCTCCCCAGCCATCCACAGGTGCAATATCAGTGGGAACGTTTGCAATGGGTTCATCCATGGGCCAGTCAAGGGGATCTTGCTCTCCACTTGCATTGTAAAGATAAATAGGGCATGGCGGTAGTTCTTCCTCCTAGTCACTTTCCTCCTCGGTGTCTAACTCACCCTCGAAGTACTCTACAGTTATGATGCCATTCAGATCTGCTTATTCTTCAGTGATGATGTTGACAACATAGTCTAGCAAAGGATTTGCCGTGACATTGGGAGTGGGAGCCAGTTTTGCTTCTTGGGTGTTGATGACCTTGTTATTAATGAGGTCTTGGATTTTATGCTTCAAAGAGAAGCAGGACTCTGTGTCATACCCCTATCCCCCAGAATGGTACTCATAGGTAAGGGTAGGGTTGAAAGTTGGTGGCAACGGGTTTGGCAATGGCCGCGGGGGAATAGGGTTTATGTGCTTGGCCTTGAGGAGCTCGTGATAAGCTTCTATTTGGGTGCATGCCAATCGTGTGAACTCTCGGTTCTGCCAGTTGTTTTTGTTAGGGTTGAGGTATAGTCGGGCTGTAACAGGTCCAATTGCGAGCGCTTGGGTACTAGCAATGGGGATGTTGATGATGAGAGCGGGCGAGGGTGGTTGAGCTTGATATTGGGGGTAGTATGGCTACTGTTGTGTAAGCAGGATGACGGATATCTCTCCTTCTTTCTTGCCGGTACCCCGAGTAGTTGCTACTTTCTTGGCCGCATTTGCGAATCTTTCTCTTGTTTTAGCATAGAGGTCCGTGATTCTTTCGGTTTTCAATCCATTCTTGATCATTTCTCCTTGTATTATAAGCTCAGAAAAACTCTTTCCAATGCTCAGGCACAGGCGCTCATAGTACAGACCTTGGAAGGTGTTTACAAACAGCTGCACATACTTTTTTTCTAGCAATGGGGGGTTGACTTGAGCAGCTGCCTCCCTCCATCTCAGAGCGTAATTCTTTAAGCTTTCTTTCTCGCCTCGAGTCATTATCATCAAGGCACACCTATCCATGGTTAGGTCACTGTTGTGTTGGTATTGGGATCGGAGGGCCGTGACCAACTCATTCCATGTCGTTATCTTCCTCGAGTCTAAACGAGCAAACCATTGTAGAGCGGGCCTGTCAAGCTATGCTGAAACAGTTGCATCAGGAGTTTGGAGTCATTCCCATGGCCACTTAATGCCCCAGAGTATAGCCTCAGGTGAGCCACGGGGTCCCTACTTCCATCATACTTTTGGAAATCAGGCATCTTGAATTTGGGTGACCTTGGGTGGTCGGGGAAGAAGCATAGTTCATCATAAGATGTCCCACCGAAGGCGTCATGACCTTGTAGGCTGCGCAGTGACTCTTCTAAGCCTTGTATCTTGAAATCGAGAGGATCCGGGCTTTCCTTCTTTGATGTAGCAGTTAACAGGATGGTCTCAGGGTTGTCCTCTTCTCTTTCTTCGATGTGCACTGCTTTAGGGAGCTCCTTGCTCTTCACTGCACTATCAGTTCGCAGGGCGACCTTTGGCGGGATCGCTTCGGTTTCCTTGGGGTGGGACGTTGAGGCTGACAGATTCATGGCAGGTTCTTTGAAGGCCATTAGTTGCATAAGCTTAAACATCTCGTCTATTTTTGCCTTCATCTCATTCACTTCTTCCCGTGTCACCGAGTTGTTCAGTTAATCGAGAGTGTTGCCTTCACTTGACATTTGTGCTGCTCACTGTCGAATAAGAACTGGTGTTCAAAGTATAGGGGACACTCGTGTTCCTCTCTTTCCTTTTCTTGGAGCAATGGTGACCTAAAATGCAAGCAGTCTCACAAAAAACTATTGCTAGTCTTTTGATGAGACGAGAGAGGGAATAGAAAATAAAGAAAAACAAAAAAAAAGGATCATATGTTAGGTTTTGGATTTGGAAAGATTTTATGCAATGCATGTCCTAGGGGCGCCCCTACCTTTTGAGGGGAACTAAGCATGATGTTTAGGCTCATGTCTAGAGATAGGGGGTTGCCCCTGCATGCAATACTGTACCTGTGTGAGCATGTTCATTCATTCATTCACACGTTCATTCATTGGATGGAAATAACAAATTTTATTAATATGAATTCTCTTTTTACATAGAATTTTTTCAAACATACATCGAAATGGGAAAGGGGAACATTTTTCTTGGGACCTTCGCCTATTCTATATTTACATCATGGGATCCTAAACTACTCTTGAGTCTTTGAATTTGCCTTCTTGAATGGAAGATGGTGAGAGGTCTTGATTTGAATTGCCCCTTCGTCTTCTTGGCGGCTCTATCTCCATGAGCAGAGAGGGATTAGGGCCCCACTTTATAAAATGACTTTAATGTATGCCATGAACCCTTAGGGTCTCGTGGTACCCTTAGAAGTTTTGGGTGGGCTTGATTTGAGCAAGAAGGTCATTGGGCCTTTCTCTGGCGGTTGATTAGCTGCATAAAGATGTAATGACTTAAGTTACTTTAGAAGCTCTTGTCTTGAAATGAATTCCGATGCATGAGCGGCTATGATATATATACATAATAAAATGGTATGAATTAAATAGTATAACAGCATGAATTGAACAGAATATATAAAGGAAAATAAAGCAGCCGCCCTTTCCTCTTTGGTTTTGAAATTGACGTGCGTGTCCTAAATCCAGTAGAGGTTCCGCTATGTATGGGATGCTACATGAGCATGAGGTTGGGCGTTTACTAATGCTTCCTAAAAAGTTCGGTCCCCGAACCATCAAACCTTCAGCGTCTACCCCCGAAAGGGTGAACTCCATCTTTGGTTGGTGGTTCGAGCGGGGAAACTATCAAGAGACTGTAGACTAAGAAACTGACACAGCATCCGCCCACAGTCAATATATTGTTCCCCTTTCTATCTAGAAGGGTAATAACCAGGTAATATATGTAAAATGTAAATGCAAGTGAGCGCACCAAGTGTGAGTGGAGTTTTTGAAAATGGAGGAAAAGACCCAACAACACACATCACATCATGTACATTCATCACATACATGACAATAAATAAGACATGAAATAAAATGTAAACAAAGCTCCACCTACAAAAGAAAAATGCAAAGAGTTAGTAACTTTTCAAAAAACTCAATGCAATGTAAAATGAATGGTTAACGTGAGAGTATGCATGTGAACAATGGATGCAAGTGATGACGCTTATTTGAAAATCATTTTGAAAAATAAGATTTGCTTTAGAAACTTGGAAAAATTTGAAAAGTGGATAAAGCCGGACAAAGTAACCGGAGATTCTGGATGAGTGAAGGGTGAAAAGACATGATAATGGCCTAAACCTCTAAATGTCTCCAGTGGAATCGCTAGCTGTCACCCCCCGATTTTTGGGTTCAAGGTCCTTTCGGCTTGGAAAAAAAAGCACGGAACTCTGTCATTAGAACTCATCCTCCTAGAAGGATGAGTGAGACTATATTTGAATTGAAAATTGGTTTGACTAAGGGCTTTTTAGAAAAATAGGAGTCGCCACCTAACTTGATTAAGGTGAGTTAGGTCATCTAAAACTAAGTATTAATCCGAAGATTAAACTTATGGTTTTTGAAAAAAAATTTTGAAAATCCCCTCAAGAGAGGGTTTTTAAGAAAAATAGATTGTTTAGCAACCTTTAAGAACATTAAAACCCTTTTTGAAACATAACTCCATTTAGTCTTTCGTACTCAGAAATCTATAGTCCGGGGGTTGGTTACGTCAAGGAAGATATCCTAAGATCATCATCTTACCCCCGCCCTTTCAACACATACATGTCTAATCTCCCTTTGTTCACTCACTAGAATAACCGGTTATCGTTATCCACTTAATATCCACTCTTAGAATTTTGAAAATAGGATTTAGTCATCACTTTTCGGATGCATGATGCAAGTTTTGGAAGAAGTTTGAAAATATGGGAGTTTCGTAGGAGTTTGAAATGAGAATTTTGAATTGATTGAAGTTTTTGAAAAGGGAATTGGAGTTGAAATAGAAGTTATGACCGCACCATTTTAAGTTGCCTACATATCTCATTTGGCGAGAATCAGGTCATTCGTAGCTCGGACAGGAGCCCGATGGAAAATAGACGCCTTAGGGCCTTTGGAATGCTTTGAAGACAAATTGAGATCTTTGGAGAGATGTGAAGACACTTTGAGGTCTTTGAAAAAAACTTGAAGACACTTTGTGATTTTTGAAAAAAGAGAACTTGAGAGTTTTGATTTGAAATCGAATGTTGGAGTATTTTTGAAATAGACTTTGAAGGTTTTTGAAAGTGCTTTTGAAATGGGATTTTGAAGTGTTTTGAAATGTTTTTGGAACAACTCAAGAGAGTTTTGAAAGTTCTTTGAAATAACTTAAGAGAATTTTGATATCTTGTTTTGAAAACCTTGGAGGTAGGGTTTTGATATGTTTTTATGAACTTATCTTAGAAAAAGCTTTTGAAAGTGGCTTTGGAATCCTAATATGGACAACCTCGGGGGTTGTTCTTGATGTATCATATTCCTTTGGAATCCCTAACCATAAAAGGGGTTGAGACACCTTAGACTTGTGAGTTTTTGAAAACATTTTTTTTTTTTTTTAAAAATACTTTGAAGATAGAATGTGGAAACATTTGAAGAGGTTATGGAGTTGGCTTTTGAAATCTCAAGAGAGTAGGAGGTTTTGAAAAAGTGAGTCATGAGAATAGTTTTAAATAGAAAGATCATTTAAAAGAAGTCCATGAGTTGGAACCTTGATGTGTACTAACCTAGGTTGGGTTGGCCTATGGTTAGAGGTGACCTAAGGTTAACTAACTTGGGTTAGGTTAACCTAGGGTTAAGGTGACCTACAGTTTGGTAACTAGGGTCAAAGTGACCTAGGGTTAACTAACTAGAGTCAAGTTAACCTAGGGTTGGACAACTAGGGTCAAGTTAATCTAGGGTTGGATAACTAGGATCAAGTTAACATAGGGTTGGATAACTAGGGTCAAGTTAACCTAGGATTGGATAACTAGGATCAAGTTAACATAGGGTTGGATAACTAGGGTCAAGTTAACCTAGGGTTGGATTGGAAGATAGTTTCGAAAGGTGGTTTGATGCATTTTTTTTGAAGGAGTTTTTGAAAAACAAATCATGTTATGCAAAGGACTTTGGTTGACAACCTTTTGAAGATCATTTCCATAAAAATTTGACTCTAACCAAGAGTATGGTTTATATGACTGATATTTGGAGACCATTTCAAAGAAGGTTTTCTTATGACCATTATAACCATTATCTTAACAAGAGCATGGAGTCCAAACATTAACATTATGATGACAACTTCTGTAATATCATTTTTAATGCAAAGATGGAAAGAATGAATTTTTAAAAATCATTTTTAAGAATAGGGTTTTGGAAACCATTTTTTAGAGGAAACCATTTCAACAAGAGAGGGTTTCTATGGCTAAATAAAAGGAAGACTACTCAAGAAAGGGTTCCATGGGGCCATTTCAACCACTAAACTTGAGAGAAAGGAAACCTTGAAAATTAGAGAGTTGGAAAGCAACTTTTATGCAAGTTGAAATGCAATGATGCAAAAGTGTGAGTTAGGGGATAGTGGAGGATTTTCTAAGGCACGACTCTAAGGTCTCATCCTAAACTTCAAGGAGCCAATTCTTGGAACCATTTTGAGGGGGTTATTGAGCTTGAAAGTGTCAAGTTAAGCACACAAGACATGATCAAGATAGCAAAATGCAAGGGGGTCATAAATACATACAAGGCTTTAGGCTACACAACATAAACAAGGGGCTCCTAGGCCATACCAACTTAAAGTAGGCTAGTGAGAGATCCCCCTATACGGTGGTTCCCGCTAACTTTTCTCTAGGCATGAACTAAGAGCCCTCTTGACTCAAGCATGCAAGAAATGGGGGTTGAAGATAAGGATTAAAATAAAGAATAGCCTAAGTAGGCTAGGAGGGAGAAGAGAAGAGTGGGGGAAGACAAAAATGTAAAAGAAATACCACATTTAGCCTTCAACACACTTGTAATCTTCTATAAATGTCTTGACTTAAACTTGGATGGCTTCAAATAGGCTTGAGGGGCTGGAAAGAGGGGTTTAATAGTGTATAGGGCTATGTAGGTGAAGTGTATGGGCTAGGGGGAGGTGGAATCTAGCCTAAGTGTTGGAGGAGTGAAATGTATGTAGAGATTCGAGATTCTTGAGCAATTTTCGCAGAGCTTCGTATCAATTTTCGATTCTGGAATATGCAAAGGGGGGTACTGGTATTTATAGACAATCTAGAATAGGACTGGCGCGTGGCCAAAATTGGCCCCGGTGCATATAACACATACACCAGTACTGTTCATTGCCAGAATGCCATGTGGCACCCATTGTACTGATTAAATCCTGACGGTTGATTGAACTTTGGTCGATTTGATCAAAATCTGGGCGCATGTAGCATACGCTCCGTCGTTGGGAGTGTTCGTTTAAACTTTGCCTCGATAATTGAGCTAACCGGGAAGGTTTCAGGGGAATCGGTTGCGTCTACGGTGTTCCCTTAGGGTTTCTCATAAACTTATGTGTTTTTGATAAGTGCAAATGATGTTCAGAAGTGTGAGATATCATCTCAAAAAATGTGCATAAAATGACATCGTTGCGAAGTGCCTATGATACACTCTGTGGAGGTTCGAAAGTAGCTGTTTTCATGTTGCATGATCAAGGCCTTCGGGAAGCGATCTCTCCAATCGGACCGTACCGATGGAAAGTACTCTATAAATACTTTCGAGAATTCTCTAATTTACGCATTTCTCAACTCGTTTGACGGTGCGTTATAATTAGGGAATTGGGAGAAAAGTCAATCTAGGCAAAGCGTCTGTGAGACGCTCCAAGAGTTGCTGAAAATGGCATTGTTCGAGCCATACGATGAAGGGCTTTGGTAAGCGATCTATCCAATCAAGCCGTATCAATGGAAAGACCTGTGGATGAGCCTTTGAGAATTCCTTGGTTTACGCATTTCTCAAGTCGTTTGATGATGTGTTATAACTAGGGAATCGTGAGAAACGAGAATTTAAGTGGAGCGTCTATGAGATGCTCTGGGGAACTTTCGTCAATTCGTGGGTGTTTAGCGTCATAAGGTCTTCCTTAGATTAAACAGGGGTGTATGACAAGATCTATCATTCAATAACCTAGGACCGGTATTGTTTTGGGACGCGTTTGGGTTGTTAGGGGCAAAATGATCATTTTGACTGGTTCAGGCTGGAAATGGTCAGGAATGGATCGAAATGTCATGTTAAGCATACCGAGTCGTTCAGGGATATTTTTAGGAGATTCTTGTTCCATTCGGTAGGGTTTGTGCAGTATTGGGGCGTTCAGGGGCAAAACGGTCATTTTAATCAGAGTTAGCCGAAATTGGACTCGATAGACGTGGAGTACGCCTAACAGTTTAGTAACATTTTGAAAGGGTGGACTTATCGTTTTGAGGGATTTTAAACTTTTTCAAAATGTGCCTGAAAGCCCAAGGGGCAGGTTTGATCATTTTCCACCAAGTCGAGCTAGCAGGAGCTGGTGTTGACCTAGGTGTTGATTCTCGAGACCGTCCAATTTCAAAAAACTGTCTGTGCAGTGTTGGTCTCTAAGACCTCTCAGTCTCAAAGAGCTACCTGTAGAATGGAGTTAGTTCTTGAGAACGCCTGGTCTCCGAGAATGCCTGGTCTCGGAGAACTACCTATGAGGGTGGTGTTAGTCTCCGAAAACGCCTGGTCTCAGAGAACTACCGAATGACGGATATTCTACATTGACGGGCTAGCAGACGCCAGAAGTGAACCGTCTAGAATTTAAAATGGTGTTGGTCCCCGAGATTGCCAATCTCGGAAAGCTACCCGGATGGCATTAGTTTTCGGGACCGCCTGATCCCAAAAAGCTGCCTGGAATGATGTTTATGGCTTCATTTGGGCTTTGTGGGCCCGAGAAACGACTAGTTGACTGGATTGGAGTTTGAAAGGCTCATCTTAAGCTTGCATGTATTGTGATGTTTGAAAACTAGATCCGGTCAAGCCGGAGATTGTCGAGCGGGCAAAAATAGGGTGCTTACACAAATCATTCTACAGTGCCTTTGAAGAAGATAAGGGATTACAAGTCTTTAAATTCAATTTTTTGTGAAAAATAAAAGCTCCTCCAAAAGCTCTTTTCTTTTGCTGGTTATCACTGCTGGAGAAGATTAAAATCAAAGCAATACTAGCTGAAAGGTCTTACCTAAGCCCAGGTTCTGACTCTCTCTGCTCTTTTTGCAAGACTCTTCCTGAATCTTCTAATCATCTATTGTTATCATGTCCCTTCTCATGGAAGGTTTGGTCAACCATCTTAAAGTGGTGGGGTTTGGTATGGGTATATCCCAAGGATTTAAAGTCTCATATGAACTAGTGGTTTGCTCAAGGATTTAAGAATCTAAAGAAATCTATTTGGGAGACTGTTTACATTGTAGCTTTGTGGAAATTGTGGTTAGCTAGGAATGATTATGTATTCAACAAGGTGATCCCTGACTACTTGGAGTTAGTTGAAAATATCAAACTTACCATAGCATTCTGGGTCAAAGCTGGAGCTCAAAGTGATGATTTCAGGGTTAATGACTTTCTATACAACATTGAAGCTATATGTTGATAATTCATATTGATATTCAAAGACAAGGGTAAGTCAGGGGAGGCATGGCTGGTATCAAAAATAAGTATTCTTAGGGATTGGTTGTTCTACTGTTTTGTTAAGGCTTTAGTTATTGGAGGTATTGAATTGGTATCTTGCCAATTCTTATCTCCCTTATCTTTTTTCTTCCTGTTTTCCAGGTGGGGTGCCCCTTTCTATCTAGCTCTTGTGCTGGTATAGTCTCTAGGCCTCCCCCTACTCCTCTTGTATCTTCTTTTCTATCTATAATATATTTTGGCTGTTCAAAAAAAAAAAAAGGAGAGGATACTTTGAGGATGCTTTGGCCCTCGGCCTCATTATGAGTGCAAAATGCATTGTTCAATTAGCCTTTTACAGCTTCTTCAGTGATGATCGAGTAACGAAATTAGCTTTCAAGATAGAATACCTAACTATGTAATGGGTTCATATCTCCTTCGTTTGACAGTTAGGAATTAATTCTATTTATCACAGTAATATGCAAGAAATGGCCATCTATGCTCTGTTGAGCGAAATTTAATAACATCTTACATATGCACTCATAATATAATTACAACAATACAATACATTACACTCAAATGGGCTATTGTTGGCTCCATTGAGTTAGACGACTTCGGCCTGATATCCCTCAACCGTAAAATCCTTGATGTGGCTCCTTGCTCCGTTGGGATCCTTGTTGACTATGGTCGACAGCAAGGACAATACTTGATAACCGTACTATCATCACAATCATCACAAAAATGTGTTTTTGTGATCTTTGGAGGAAATGATGATCAGAAGGCATTCATTTATGCCAAAAGCATGGATAGAAACTTCAGCATTAGCCTACCTATTGTTCGATTCATTGCCACTGTAGGTGAAGGTTCCAATGAGGATGAGGATGTTCTAAACTCTAACGTGTTGAATGATGTTAATAACGATGGTAACAAGAATGTTCTTTATGTCGATCATATGGTGAAAGATGGCCCCAAAACTACATTGATAGTCCTTGAATTGGTAGATGAATTTGACCTCATAATAGTGGGGAGACATAAGAATGTAGAATTCCAACAGACATCAGGCCTAATAGAATGGAGCGAATTTCCAGAGTTGGAGGAGATCAGAGACATTCTTGTCGCATCTGATATCAAGGGTAGAGCATATGTCTTGGTGGTGTAGCAACAGCAACACATGATCCACTAACATGCTAGAAGATGCAACTTGCTATTCCATCAAGACCTATTTTTCTCTGTTTGCTATGGATTATTGTCTTCTTTAGAAACTTGGACATTGTAAGCACCCCATTTTTGCCCGTTCGGCAATCTCCAGCCCGACCGGATTCGGTTTCCAACATCACAACACATGCAAGCTCAAGATGAGCTTTTCAATCTCTAATCCAACCAACTAGTCACTTCTCGGGTCCACAAGGATCCGCCGGAGCTTTAAGCACCATTATTCCAAGCAGTTTTCCGAACCGGGCGGTCCCGAAAACAAACGCCATCCAGGTAGCTTCCTGAGATCGGGCGATCTCGGGGACCAACACCTCATCAAATTTCAGATAGTTCACTTCTGGCGCCTGCTAGCCCGCCAACGTAGAATGTCCGTCATTTGATAATTCCCCGAGACCGAGCGTTGTCGGAGACCAACACCACACTTCCAGGTAGCTTTCTGGGACCAGGCGTTCTCAGGAACCAACACCATCCCTACAGGTAGCTCTCTAAGAACGGGCGTTCTTGGAGACCAACACCGCACATGTAGTTTTTTGAGACCAAGCAGTCTCAGGAACCAACACCTAGGTTAACACCGGCGCTTGCTAGCCCGACTCAGTGAAAAATGACCAAACTTGCCCCTTGGGCTTCTAGGCACGTTTTGGGAAAGTTCAAAATCCCTCAAAATAATAAGTCCATCCTTCCACAATGTTGTCAAACCATCAGGCGTCCCCCGCAAGCCATTTGGCCCAAATTCGGTCCTATTCCGACTCACTCTGATCATAATGACTATTTTGCCCCTGAACGACTCAACACAGCACGGACGCCGTTAAATGGCGACAAACTGTCTCAAAACCATCCCTGAACAGCCCTGCACGCTTAACACAATATACCAGACCATTCCTGACCATTTCCAGCCAACCTCGGTTAAAATGACCGTTTTGCCCCTAAGAGCCAAAAATGCCCCGAAACAGCACCGGCCTTGGGGTTTCGAGAAAAAGATTTCACCGCACGCCTTTGTTTAACCCAAGGAACACCCTACGACACTAAGCTCACATGACTCGATAAAAGTTCCCTAGAGCGTCTCACAGATGCTCCACTTAAATTGTCTTTTCTCCCGATTCCCTGATTATATCGCACCGTCAACTGACTTAAGAAATGCGTAGATCAAGGAATTCTCAAAAGGTCGTCCATAGATCCTTCCATCGATACGGCTCAATCAAGTAAATCACCTCCCGAAGCCCTTCATCGTATGGTGCGAAAAACATAACTTTCAGCAACCCCTGGAGGGTTTCGCAGACGCTCCGCCAAGGTTGACTTTTTTTCCGATTCCCTAATCAAAACGCACAGTCAACTGACTTGAGAAATGCGTAGATTTGGGAATTCCATAAAGTATTTCCAAAGTACTTTCCATCGGTACAGTCCGATTGAATAGATCGCTTCTCGAAGGCCTCGATCGAACGAAATGAAAATAGCCACTTTCAAACACCCACGGAGCGTATCACAGACGCTCAGCAAAAGTATCCTTTTTGGAACATTTCCCGAGACGATATCACTCACCTCCAAACATAATTCAAACTTTTCAAAAACATGAAAATTCATCGGAAGCACTAGGAAAACATTCCGAGTGCGACCGATTCCCCTGGAACCTTCCCGGTTGGCCCAATTATCGAGGCAAAGTTTGAACGAACCTTCCCGGTGATGGAGCGTATGCTACATGCGCTCAAATTTTGATCAGATCGATTGACTTTCGATCAACGGTCGGGATTTAACCAGTACACACGGTGCCACGTGTTATTCTGGCAATGGAACAGGACCTGCGCATGTAGCACATGCGCCAGGCCTGTTGCAGATTGCCTATAAATAGAGGCCTCCCCCCCTTGCATATTCCAGGTCCGAAATTGATACGAAACTCTGCTAAAATCACTCCAGAACCTCGAATCTCCATATATATTCTCCCCTTCCAACACTTAGGCTAGATTCCACCCCTCCTAAGCCTATACACTCCACATACAAGGCCCCTTACACACTTATACACTCCACACTAGCCTCTCAAGCCTTCTTGAAGTCACTCAAGTTCCAATCAAGACATCCATTGAAGACTACAAATGTGTTGAAGGCAAAAGGTGGTATCCTTTTTACATTTATGCTCTCCCCCACTCTTCTCTTCTCCCTCCTAACCTACTTAGGCTATTCTCTATTTTAACCCCCATCTTCAACCCCCCTTTCTTACATGCTTGATCCAAGAAGGCTCTTAGATCATGCCTAGAGGAAAACAAGTGAGAGCCACCATGTAGGGGGACCTCTCACTAGCCTACTTTAAGATGGTATGGCCTAAGAGCCCCTTGTTTATGTGGTGAACCTAAAAGCCTTGTATGTGAATCATGACCCCTTGCATATTATTATTTTGATCATGTCTTGTATGCTTGGCTTCATTTTATGTTTATTGTCATATCCCACAATGCTTGCATTGCTCTTAATTTCATGGCATTTTCAAGTTCTACATGTCCTTCAAAAATTGTTCCAAGAGTTGGCCCCTTGAAGTTTAGGATGAGACCTTAGGAATCATGCCTTAGAAAATTCCTCTCAACCCCCTAATTCATATGTTTGCATCATTGTATTTCAACTTGCATGAAAGTTGCTTTCAAAACTCTCTAATATTCAAGGTTTCCATTCTCTCAAATTTAATGGTTAAAATGGCCCCATGGAACCCTCTCTTGAATGGTCTCCCTTTATATTGGCCATAGGAGCCCTAAATTGTTAGAATGGTTTCCTTTTCTCTTTGTGATCACTTAAGAATGATGTTCAAGATCTTTGATTTCAAGGTTTCCATTTTCTCAAGTTTAGTGGTTGGAATGGCCCCATAAAACCCTCTCTTGAGTGGTCTCCCTTTTGTTGGCCATATGAACCCTCCCTTAATGGAATGGTGCCCTTGAAAAATGGTTTTCAAAATCTTTCTCCAAAGATGATTTCAAAAATGCATTCTCTCCATCTTTGCATCAAAAATTATTTTTCAAAAATTGTCATCATTATGTTGATTTTTGACCCCTTACACTCTTGTCAAGATAGTGGTTATAATGGCCATAAGGAAACCTTCCTTGGAATGGTCTCCAATCACCAACCATATAAACCATACTCTTGACTAGAGTCAAAATTTTCATGGAAATGATCTTCAAAAGGGTTGTCAACCAAAGTCTTTTGCATAACATGTTTTGTTTTTCAAAACTCTTTCCAAAAGTGCATTAAACTAACTTTCAAAGCCTTTTTTCAATCCAACCCTAGGTTAACTTGATCCTAGTTACCAAACCCTAGGTTAACTTGACCCTAGCTACCAAACCCTAGGTTAACTTGACCCTAGTTACCAAACCCTAAGTTAACTTGACCCTAGTAACCTAACCCTAGTTTAACTTAACCTTAGTAACCTAACCCTAGGTTAACTTGACCCTAGTTACCAAACCCTAGATTAACTTGACCCTAGTTACCTCACCTTATGTTAACTTAACCCTAGTTAGTTAACCCTAAGTTTTCTTAACCTTAGGTCAACCTAACCTAAGTTAGTTCACCTTAGGTTCCCCCTAACCCTAGGCTAACCCAACCAAGGTTAATATACTTCAAGGTTCCAACTCTTGAACCCTTTTTTCAAATGATCATTCAAACTTTCAAATTATCCTCACAACCTATTCCTCTAAAACCTCTTACCCCCATGACTTCAAAAACCCAACTCCATACACTCTTCTAATGTTCCTACACTCCATCTTTAAGGCATTTTCAAAAATGTTTTCAAAAGGTCACAAACCTAAGGTGTTCCTAGCCCTCTCATAGTTAGGGATTCCAAGGACAAGTGACAAATCAAGAACAACTTCTAAGGTTGTCCATATTAGGATTCCAAACCCTTAGCCATTTCCAAAAACCACTTTCAAAAACTAATTCATCAAAACATTCTAAAGTCATTGCCTCCTAGGATTTCAAAACAAGATTTCAAAAATACTTTCAAGTTCTATTGAGTCATGCCAAAGCATTTTTCCAAAACTCCCTTAGAGTCAATCCAAAAGCATTTTCAAAATACTTCACTTCCAACTTCAAGTCAAAACTTCCAAGACCACAAAGAGTCTTCAACTTCTAAAGACCTCAAAGTGTCTTAAACTTTTCCAAAGATCTTAAAGTGTCTTAAATTTTTTCAAAGATCTCGAAGTGTCTTAAACTTTTTCAAAGACCTCCAAGTGTCTTAAACTTTTCTAAATATCTCGAAATGTCTTAAACTTTTCGATGACCCCAAAGTGTCTTCAAACCTTCCAAAGGCCCTAATGCGCCTACTTTCCCCTCGGGCTCTTGCCCGAACTACGAATGACCTGATTCTCGCCAAATGAGATACGTAGGCAACCTAAAATGGTGCGGTCATAACTTTTATTTCAACCCCAATCCCTTTTTCAAAAATTCCGATCAATTCTAAGTTTCTATTCCAAACTCTTTCAAAACCTCCATTATTTTCAAACTTCTCCCAAAACTTGCATCATGCATCATTCATCCAAAAAGTGATGACTAAATCCCTTTTTCAAAGTTCTAAAGTGGATATTAAATGGACAATGGTAACTGGTTATTCTAGTGAGTGAACCAAGGGTAATTAGACATGTAGGTACCGAAAGGGCGGGGTAGGGTGATGATCTTAGGATATTTTCCCTGCACATAACCAACCCCCGGACCATAGATTTCTATTTCCGAAAGACCAAAATGAAGTTATTTTCAAAGAGGGCTTAAACATTGCAAAAGGTTGCCAAACAACCTATTTTTTTAAAAACCCTCTCTTGAGGGAGTTTTCAAAAAAACCTTTTCAAAAACTTTGAGTTTAATCTTCGGATTAACGCTTAGTTTTAGATGCCCTAACTCACCTTTATCAAGTTAGGTGGCGACTCCTATTTTTCTAAAAAAACCCTTAGTCAAATCAATTTTCAAACCTAGTCGCATTTGTCCTTCTTGGAGGATGAGTTCTAGTGACAGAGTTCCGAACTTTAGGGTCTCCGAACCGAAAGAACATTGGACACAAAAAAACCGGGGCACGACAGACATGTGATAGAAGTTCTCATGAGAAAAAAGAATAAAAGACAAACACTTGGATTCACAATCTCAAAAAATACCATATCACTACCCACAAAAAAGGAACATTTTTGCGACGATCGAAAACCGTCGCTAAAATAGCGACGGTGGACGATGGCAAAAAGGGAAAGGAGGGGTTGCTAATACTTTTAGTGACAGCACAGGTGATAACACGTGGGCTTCACAGTGACGAATAAACTATCACTAAAACATTTGGCATAAGCAAGAGTTTTTGGGAAAGCATATTTGCTAAATGTACCTATAGTGACGGTTTTTCTCCATTGCAAATAGTCTTCACAATTTGGAATTATTAGTGACGACATGAAACAGTCGTAAAAGGTACTTTTAGCAACGTTAAAATTGTCGTCGCACATAAGGAGATATACCATTTTGTTTTGCAACGGCAACATCTTGCCTCGCACAGAAGGTGATATGCCATTTTGTTTTCCAACTAGCAATATATCGTTGCTTATGAGCCCGTTAGCAATTGTCGTCACTGATAAATTTTTTTTATTGTTATTGAAAGAATTAATTACACTTTGAATCCTTATACTTTAAACTAATTTCACTTTAGGACTTTTATTTTTAAATATAACACTTAAGCCCTTACCCTTTTAATTTGTTATAATATCAACCTTCTATTAACTTTCATTTGAAAAATTAAAGAATAATTCTCATGCGACAAGAACATGGCTTCTTTTAGGAGAAAAAGTATAAAATTTAGTCTCTTTCCATTCAAAGATTCATGTGTATTGCCCGTGAGTCGAAGTGGGATTTTTACATGGAACCTAATTACATTATACACATCATAATGTTTCTTACACTAATAATTTAAGAGTGATTTTAAAGGAATTTTTGGTAGATTATTAAGGAAATGAGGTAGATTTACATATTTGCCCTTAATAATTTCACATGCAAATTTTTTAACATGTCCCAAATAGAAGTAAGCAAAAGTTGATATTGCAACAAATTAAAAGTGTAAGGACTTAATTATTATAATTCAAAATAAAAGTCCTGATGTGAAATTTAGTGTAAAGTACAAAGGTGTAGTGTGTGATTAACCCTTATTGAAAATTTTATTTAATTCCCTATTTCCTATAAATATTTACATTTAAAAAAAAGTTAGAATTGCAAATCCAACTATTTACAATTAGATATTATCAACCAGGGTACTATAACAGGAAAAAAAATTACAGTAACAATATACATAGAAACAAAGTGGTCCTCTAAATCCATACAACAAAAATAAACTGTCACAACCCAAGTCCATATGATACCATATTGTCCATTTTAATCCTTGACCCACATGTCTTTAAAACGTGTTGTACTAAGTAGAGGTATGTGTCTATATATATAGTCTGTGCCTACATATATAGCACTTTACGTCAACTTCACCAGTCGATGTGGAACTAATGCATGGCCAAGGAATCACCTCCATCCCTCGCAAAGACAACATGTCCTCATGTTGGGTCTGTCCACACTTTCGACTGGTTTAGATTCCGATATCATCCTATCGCGACCCTGAGTCTTCCTCCACATCCCCTTCAATGTCTTAGAATGGGCAAGTGAAGGAGCGGGGTTAGCTTAACAATAGTAGTGATTCCCACCCATACCTTGAGATCATGAATTTGACTCACCATCGCTCTCTAGAACTCAATACCCCTAATTAAATATACGCTATGTGTATATTTCATATGAAAATTTTTATTTTTTTAAGAGTATCTTCACCTTAACCTTATTTTTTGGGGTGGACATGTCAAATTTTGCTATTATTATATAAAAAAATATTCAAAAGTTTATGGGTTAGTTATCTAATTATGTATTTAATACATTAAATTTTCCTAATTAGCTAGTGATAAAAAAAATGCTGCATTCAATGGTTAACAATATATAAATATAAAACATGTATGGCAATAGATGTAAGACAGTACGTCAAAATTATCCTATATTGATTTCAAAACCAAAAAATCTATCATTTTAGTTTACATTTATGAAAAGAAGGATTGTATTCCTACTGAATTTTTGTACAAAAAAGCTCTATAAGATGATGTGATAGTAACAGTTTTAAAAGACTAATGCCTATATAAATAGAGTTTTGTAAGCAGAATGGCGTGGATTCGTCTCTTGTTGCAAATATTCACTTCCATTATGAATGGGCCATTATTAAGAGAAACTTGGATTTATTAGTAAAGTCAAAACACCAATTTGGAGTCCTTGCAATTGAAACAAAATACCCACTATTTTAACTCATGTTTTAAAATATGTTAATATCATATTATTTTGGTCAAATTTTATATATATATATATATATATATTTTTTATGCAGATACAATTTTTCATGTTTGAATGATAGAGAAGTCTTTTATCTTCCCGCCCATCAAATCTTCCATCAAATCTTGTTGGATGCGACCTTCATTCCCTCCATTTCCATTCTTTTCTTCATCTATATATCCATCTCCTTTCTAACTCTTCCTTTACCCCTCTCTCTCTCTCCCTCTCTCTCCCTCTCTCTGTGCCAGCCACCACCCCCTACTCTCTTTCTCTTTCTAAACATTCTTTCTGGCGGTTCTCCATTGGGCAGTCACTGCCGCGTCGTACTGCGCAGCCAAAATGAACAATACCAACATCAACAAAACCAGCATACGTGAGAGTTATAGCCTCTGCATTAGGTTCCCCCCCAGGGTTCATTCAACTGGCTTCTGGGACAATCACGACCCATTCACATATGCAATGCCAGCACTGGAGACGCAGATGGTCATCATCTTCTCTCTCACCCACCTCCTCCATATGCCTCTCAAGCGCCTAGGCATTCCCAAGCTTTTCTCTGAGATAATGGTACTCTCTCTCTCTCTCTCTCTCTCTCTCTCTCTCTCTCTCTCTCTCTCTCTCTCTCTCTTTTTTTTTTCTTTGATAGAGAAAGAGAATCAGCTGTATGACAGATGATCCCAGAAATTTTAAAGAGTAATTTTTGCGTAAACAGTAAGAGATTTGATTCCGATATCTAATTTCAACATATAAAGGAAGGCCAGAATTGGATTTTCAATCCTTGGATCAGTGTTATTTCTATATTTGGGATAAACCATTCTAGATGTGAGAAGCTGTGTTGAATGGTTCAAAATCAATTGTTTTAGGAAGATACTATAGTTACCGGTTTGAATTCTTCGTGTTTTTCTTACCAATAGGCTCAAGAAATGAGAAATTATCTAGGGTAACAGTCCCACCACATCATCATTGTGCTCACGTGGTATTCCAATCAAATTGTAACACTTGCCATCTTTTTTCTACTAGTTACCCATTCAGCTGCAGTAATACATATATTTCTCACATAGTGTTATCTCGCTCTAGAAATAAATACGTGACATCAGTTGAATCAACCGTCATATAAGCACGATGATATGGTGTAACGATTACTTCTAGATAATTTTTCAGAATGAACATCTATGCACTTGAATCTCACACTCCTTTTTGTCCATAGCTAAGAAGTTGCATCGACTTTATCTAGTATGTGGCCTAGCTAACTACAACAATGCTCAAAGTATTTCCATAATATAAAAACTTCTTCTGACTAAAGAAATCCCAGAAACCCTGATCAGTTTGCAGCTATGTCCATCAGAGTGTAACTACAAGTTTCAAACATGAGCTTTCTTTCTTGACTCGTGTTGTGCTGACTGACTTAAAGCTGTGTAGAATTTGTGTGATAATCTTCTTCTTCTTCTTCTTCTTCTTCTTCTTCTTTCTTGTTCTTACTTGTATGTATAATTGTGAGCTAGGCCGGCATGATCCTCGAATCTGCATCACCGATGAAGTTCAGCAATCTGACGAGGAAGTTCTTTCCTATCGAGACCCAAGGAGTAATCGATACACTGGGAGTGTTCGGTTACACACTTTTCATGTTTCTAATCGGAGTGAAAACTGATTTGAGCACCATAAAAACAACAGGAAAGAAGGCATTTGCAGCGGGCATTTTATCCCTCACGGTCCCTGCCATGGTTGGCATAGCAACCACACAATCTCTCATAAAAAGATTTACAGCACAAGATCAGAATGGTTCACAAAACAAGTCTCTATTCTTCATAGTTGGGTTACACGCTGTGTCCCCATTTCCTGTGGTGGCTCTGCTCCTCAAGGACCTCAATATCCTCAACTCACAGCTTGGCCGATTCGCTATATCTTCAGCAGCCAGCAGTGAGCTACTGAGCACATCCGTCATGTTCTCCGTGAACACGTTTAAACTCTACCAAATACGCCAATCATTAGCAGTCGTGCTCGAGGACATGGGCTTAGCTGTTTGTTTCATAATCGTTGTTATATGCGTCATTCAGCCAGCCATGATCTGGGTGATCAAGCAAATGCCGGAAGGCAGGCCTGTGAAGGAGTCCTACCTCTACTCCATCATTCTGGCTGTGTTTCTGACCGGCGCATTCAGTCATTGGATTAGAAAATGTACCATATTGGGCCCTTTCATCCTCGGGTTAGCAATGCCGGATGGATCGCCCCTGGGAACTGGATTAGTTGACAAGCTTTATTCCTTTGTTTCTGGGCTGTTTTTGCCTCTCTTCATGACCTTGATCGCCTTGAGGGGTAACCTGCAAGCCATCGATCTGTCTAGCCCTTCTGTGGTTTCAACTATCGTCCTGGTCACCGCCATGTTCTTGGTGAAGGTTTCTGCTTGCATGCTGCCCACGTGGATTTCCGGAGTGCTTCAGTTTAAAGATGCTCTGGCCCTCGGCTTCATCATGAACGCGAAAGGCATGATTCAGTTGAGCTCTTACTGCTTCTTCAGAGACGACCGGGCTTTCAGCGAGGCAATCTTCGCATTGTTGGTCGGAAGCATGGCCGCCACGGCCGTGCTTGCTCCGATCTTTGTAAAACAGCTCTACAATCCATCAAGGAAGTACGCCGGCTACCAGAGAAGAAACATTATGCACTCCGCGCAGGGCAGTGAGATGAGGATAGTGATGTGCATCCACCGGCCAGATAATGTCCCGGCTTTCATCAACCTGCTCGACATCTCAAGCCGGAGCAGAGAGAACCCCATCATGGTCTATGTGCTTCACCTCATCAAGCTACACGGCCGAGCAACTCCCCTCTTCATCTCGCACCAATTTCAGCAAAAAAACAACCATTCCTGCTTTGAAGATGTCGTCTTTGCTTTCAGCCGGTACGAGAGGCAACTGGACGGCTCTATATGCATGCGAGCTTTCACAGCAATCTCTCCGCGCAAGTTAATGCACGAAGATATATGCACTCTTGCCCTTGACAAGCTAGCTGCCCTTGTAGTCATCCCATTCCACCGGAAATGGGCCGTTGACGGCTCCATCGAGCCAGAAGACTTCGCCCTGAGGTCCCTCAACTGCAAAATCCTCGACATGGCTCCTTGCTCCATTGGGATCCTCGTTGACCATGAAGGCCGCCATCAAGGATACCACTCCACAACCGCCAAGTTGTCATCAAAGCCACCGCGATTGCGCATTGCTGTCATGTTCTTCGGAGGAAATGATGACCGTGAGGCATTGGTTTATGCCAAACGAATGGCTAGAAACCCAGGCATTACCCTAACTGTTGTTCAGTTCACGGCCATGGTAAATGAAGGTCTCGATGAAGGGGAGAAAAAGCTCGACTCTGTTGTGTTGAACGATGTCAATAGCATTAGAGATGAGGATGTATTTCACACCCAGGAGGTGGTGAGAGATAGCCTCGAAACTGCTTTTACAATCCGGGATGTATTTTACACGGAGGAGGTGGTGAGAGATCGCCTCGAAACTGCGTTTATAATCCGGGACGTAGCGGATGAATTTGACTTCATAACAGTGGGGAGAAAAAAGAATGTGGAGTTCCCACAGACCTCAGGCCTGGAAAAAGGGAGTGAATTTCCAGAGCTGGGGGTGGTCGGAGACATTCTTGCTGCCTCCGACCTCAAGTGCAAAGCATCTGTCTCGGTGTTTCAGCAACAGCAACAGCAACACACATGATTCACTAGCAGTATTGTGCTGGAAGATAGATGCATCTTCTGTTCTATATCCACACCAATTTTGGATTCATAAATCTTCAAAATACCACTTGATGAGATCAATTTTTGGATTAAAACTCTGCATATACAACATCTTTTGAGTGAATATAGGCAGTAGGACATAACCCAATGCATAGAATTGAAAGGATTGAAGAAAGAGAATATATAGTTTGAAACAAACAAATCCACACTCACAGGCCATTGTTAATTTATAGGGGAATTTGTGCACTCAGGTTCAAACTAAGCAAGCATCGTCCATTTCTAAATTTTCTGTTCTTTTATGCGACGTTTGGATTCTAAATTTATTAAGAGAAAAGAGAGAAAAGGAGAGAGAAAATAGAAGAAAATGAATGATTCTAAATTTTTACCTATTTTCTTTTTATATTTTTTTAGTTTTACCTTCCATTTTCTTTCACAATCAAACATAAGATGTAATGTCATATCTTTTTCACAAATATAAGATCCAAACACAGTATTTAGCTCCACAAATGCACCAATTCAATTTTTTCTTATAGGCGTTGAACACATTTTAAATCTTTCTCCCCAAATAAAATATTTTCAAACTTCTGATTTTTACATTATGTAACCTTATGATTTGAAAGGGAGAACCAAACCTGTTCTTTTCACCAAAAAGTAAATATACTTTTAGCTTTTTAAATTTTTGTATTTTTTAACCGAACATGTCTAATTATCTAATTCATTTTCCTATGTTAAGAGCCCTTATATTTAGAGACTCAACTAGCTGGAGTGCAGATTTATTAAAATGTGGTACAATTAGGAAAATACAAACACCATTGTCAAACCATAAGGCAATGATAGCAGGTAGGTTTCAAAAGGCACAGGTCGGGTATGTAATTTTATTTTCTTAATTGTCATTCTATAACAAGTAGAAAATTTTGGCTTTTAAACCTAGTTACCAAAAAACTCACTTAGAGAAGAAAAACTCATTTTTCCTGAAAACTCGTTTTCAAAACGGAAACAAAACTCTCACAAAATTTTAATCGAAACTTCTAGAAAACGTTTTCAAGATATATTTAAAACTCTAAAATAATTTTAAAAAAATTTGTTAGAAATTCATAAATAAAATATAAAAAAAAGGTCATAAAATCTACCAAAAACTCACTTCTCATAATTTCTAATATTTTCCATACTTGTAAATAATAATTTTTAACAATAATATACAATATTTTTAATTTTTTTTTTTTATCAATATGGTGTAGTATTAATATTTCAGTTGATCATAAAAATATAATTATACTATATAGTGTTTTTTTTTAGGTTCTCAATAAATTTTCTTATAAATATCCTACTTGATTTTATATGCCAAATGTTTCCGTGTAACATAATCTTTTTACTCCCTCTTCAATTTCCCCTTTTGGCAACTACGTAATTTAGACTAAGCTGATCCAAAATCATGACGCCAGTACATTTTTCTGCACCTATGAATACAACTGATATATACGTAAACTTTTCCTAAACTCCAGATTCATCCAACAGCATTAATCGACAGAACTCATTTCTAGACTAGACTGAAATTTAATGGAGGTTATAAAATTAACAAGTAAATAGAGAACAATAGCATTAGATTGACCAGTAATCCTCCAGGCATATAAAAACAGAAAAGAACAGAAAAACACACAATTTGAAATCCAACAGATAACAAAAATTCCAAATTAAGTTTTCCAAAGCTCCGAATCCCTTCATAAACAGGAAAGATAGTTATGGTAGTCAAAGTTTTTCAAGTTCCGGAAATGCATGGCATGTACTGCCATAAATTTAAACAAGTTCAAGGGAAAAGCTCACCAAAAGAGAGCAGTGCCTCGGTGCGGCATTCTTCATACATTGTGACGACAGCCCGGAAATTTGTCCCGAGCTCTTCGAGGCAGGCACTGAAATAGCAGGTTGCTAGCAAATTTGCATCTAAGCACTGTTTCTTCGTTAGCTGTACGGTTGGGGCATTGAGACTTCCTTTTTGGAGAGCAACACCCAGATTGTTCTGCCTCGTTTGCTCAATTTCGTTCAAAATTTTAATTTTACCATTGGGACTTCCTCTTATCTCCTTCCAGTCTGAATCGTCTGAATCTCTAACATGATAGCCAACACTACACATTTTATCAATGGAATTGTGCAAACGGAGATTGAGATGGGTGCCACGTTCAGTAAAGTAGTCGATGTAACAAGTCAAATGTTCATGCATCTCAGTGAAGTCACGGGCGCTGCAGTGACACAAGAACGTCCTCACAAGTTCCCAGTGAAGCAAGCTTTGGCCTGACACATTTGTACTACAAGCTTGGCCGGGTATAAAATGGGCCATAAAGGTAGCCGCTAAAGCATCTTCCCTGGGAATTTTGCCACCACATGTTTTGTGTGTTGGGAGACGACCTATATGAATAGATTGTATACGCTGTGCTTCCCTTCTTGTAGCCAACAACTGAGAAGAGCTCAACAGTACCATCTGGTAAGAAGAAATGAGAGAGCAAGAGGCTAAGCCAAGGACATTTAAAGGAGAAAATAAGTGCGATTTCTTTTCTTCTTATTGAAAAAAATCAATGGTGAATGAAAAGCAAATATGGGGACAAACATGTGCCACTAGTGAGAGGACAATCACATTAGAAGCCTGGAACAAACCCCATCACAAAACTCGAATATTGCTATTAGCCTGTCACAAGAAAGACTAAACATGAAATCAGCTGATGCCCGAAATAGTTACCTTTGCTAGAAAGTACTCACCAGTTACATTACCAACTTGCGCACATTCGTATAACAATCCATTAGTTTGCTGGAATAACCCGTGTAGGTTTGAGAAGCTCATATTATTGAAACATACAGCTTTTAGGACATCTGTGTCTTCAGCAACCTTCATAAAGCCAGTAGAACTGTAGAGAAAGGTTAAAAGAATAAAAACTGACATTTTAGCAAACACTATGGAACCAATAATAAACATGAAAAGGAGAGCTTGTTATCAACTGCATGGATAACAATGAGCAACAACACATTCCAAGTTTGGCTGACATGAAGTGTTGGCCACACTATGACACTATTAAGTCCAGGTTGTCAGGGCAAATAATCAGCCAAATGAACTAAACACAATCAACTCAGCTGAATCTAAATCCATCGGCCTTAGAGCAAACCAAACAGAAATCCGATTCCCACTTTGGTTTCAGGCAGGTTTTAACAACATCAAGTGAAACCAATACTTTGGAAATTCCATCATCCATATACAATATGATATGACTATAACTGCTGGGTGTTGACAAGTGTGTCTTATTATATAGATCAATCCACTAGATTGCGCATTCTATATGAGATATCAAGCCTCAGCCAAGCCAACCCAGTGTGGTTGTCGCATTACTAACCAAGATACGACCCAATTGAGAAAGAAAGGAATAAAAAAGACGGGTATAGAAAAAAAAAAAAAAAAAAAAAAAAAAAACTGTCAGATTGAGTAATTGGGTATGGTTCATAGCAATCTAAGTTGCCAATTACTTCCAAGTTGCAACAGCCCTTTTAGAGGAGAGTCTTACACAGGTATTGCTCCTGCAAGATATGCTGCCCCATCTGATGATTTTGCCACCAAAATCAGGATATACTTCAAAAGATCGAAGTGCAGATCAGTAATTATCCTTGCCATTGCTTTCAGAGTTCGTACTGCCAGTATATGATCACCAAAGTCAAAAAAATTACACTGGTAAAAGAACCACAAGATAAAAAAAAAAATCAGCCATGAAAAGAAATACCACATAAATTGCTAACAAATGAACAAGGGATCGAGCTAATGTGTTCTGCATACACCTAGAAAGTCTGAAACTCAATGAAACCCATCAATTCCAAAATAAGAGACTGCTACCCATGTTAAACAAAATGGATTTGCAGTTTCAAAGAAAACACATTTTTAAATTGGCACATACCAAAATAAACTGATAGACATTCCAACTCTTGCATTCTTATAAATATTTTTGGTTGCTAGGACTAAATCTTTGATGGAGGGTGGGGCTGGGCTTATCTCTCTGTCATTTTTAAGGCTGGAAAGCTGGCTATTAGGTCTACCTGCAGGTCAATAAGATTATAAGATATAAAAAGCCTAGACGAGAGAAGGAGAATACGAGTAGGCTAGGAGTTAGTCTTATAACCCCTCAGTCATCACACCTAAGGTTAAGGTTGCAGAAGAATCGGAAAGAGCTTCAAAAGCTTGTGATAATTCTCTCAGCTTTGATCTTTATTAAATTTGGAAGAGTTAATAGATAATATAGGCTAATGGAAATGCACCTTCAACTAAGACTATGGTTCTAGAATCTTAGCTTTAACTTTAAAACTGTTGTCCAAACCAACTAAGACCATAAATATATACCCGAAAATATTAAATGACCCTATATAAAACTCATGTAAAACCATTACCCCCCAAGTCTGGACATTTAAGGTTACAATTATAACGTTGACCCTATGACCATAACAGATCATGTATAAAATGAACCAGCCACAATGCCATACATGCTCTAAAATGTAGCGTGGTAGGGCTAAATTTGTATTGCCATCACACTAACATCCTATTATTGCCATTCCACCATTGTATCAACCCTTAGCTTGTCATTTTCCCTTTTTGAAGAAAGCACGTCCCCCTGGCAAGAGTCTCCCTTTAATGTGTGTTGCTGCCAGGCTAGTTACCAGTTTATTTAGATGGCAAGGGTTCCTGTGTTATGTATCGCTCCGATCAAATGGCTCGCCAGTTTGGCTATGACCAGAGTGCTCCAAGCCAACCACCCCATCGCAAGGATTATACTGAAAGTTTCACCCGTTTCTTGCAAGGCAATTATGCAGAAGTTTAGGTGGGTTATTACCCTCCTTTGGTCGGATTGGCCAATTTACTCCAAATCATCGACTATATTGGCGCAGGAACCTGGATGCTTTCGCCTCCTTTCCCAGGGGTCGCGTCGTTCAAGCGAAGGCGTAAGATATTGCGAAGGCGACCTCTTCCTGTCACTTACCCCACATAAGGCTTGTTGGGGCTCATAGGATGCTTAGCAAATTTGCCTTGGAGGTTACTCCCCTAAGTGTTACCACAACCGCGAGCCTTCTTGCTTCTGTCCCTCTACCACCGGCTGAGGGGTGCGTGACTCGTTCCAAAGCCATTTTGCAAAAGAGGACTGCCTCCGAGGCCCCTTCCGAGCAACCCTTGAAACAATTGTGATGAGTATAAACGAAAGTCCCCTTCTTTTCTTGCTTTTTTTTTTTTGCAAGAAAGAAAGAAAATGTGTACATAATTATTACTTATCTTGGTGTTTTTTCTTATTACAGGGTGCCGTTGCTCGATCACTTCTCCCTCTAGTGGCAGTAGGTCTGGGGAAAGTAATGGCTTCAAGTATGACAACTCTGTTTCTTCCTTTCCTTTTTTTTTTTTTTTTTTTTTTTTTTTTTTTTTTTGCAAGGATTCAATCCAATCATCTTGTTCACAGGCACTGCCTTGGTTGACAAAGAGGATGAAGAAGAAGATACACTGCCTCTGGTTCAGTTGGTTTACCGCTCTACCCCTCAACACGGTTCTCCTCGAGGTGGTTCTCCTCTCCGAAGCAATCCCTTGCTTAAGGAAGAAGTAGAGGATCCTGCTGCCTTATTTCCCAGTGTTCAAGTCACCAAATTTTACATGACACAAGGCCCTGAGGGTGTGACTTTGCACCCCTCCGATGATAAGCCCGATACTTCATCAATCCCCGCTTAAGGCAAAGGGGAAAAAGACGAAGGCTTTTTGGAAAACTTGGCCTTAATTCTTGATGTTATAGTAGCACACAAGGCAATGGAGACTATTAAAGGGAATGGAGTAAATAAATAAAACTTAACTAGCTATAGTAGTTAGTTAAGAAGACAACTTGGCTGCAATTTTTTAAGACAACTTGGCCTCAATTCTTGATGTTAGACTCGCCACGCCACATTTTAGCACACAAGACAATGGAGTAAATAAATAAAACTTGACTAGCTATAGTAGCACACAAGGCAATGGACAAAAATTTTGTTGAATGAAAAGACTTAAGCCAAAAAAAAAGTAATATTTAAAAGAGAAATATACTAAGTGATGTTTAAAAGACCAATTTACTAAGGGAGAAATCATTAGTGACTCCAATCAATGGGGAATAGTTCAAAATAGTGAGATAAATTGTAATACATTAAATAACATATAGTTGAGATAAAAAATCTGTTGACCATTATCATATGAGAAAGCCAATTATTTCTGGAGAAAAAAAAAAGATATCCTTTATTGTTGTCCTCTAATTTAAAGCATATCCACCATTTTAAAGGAGGTGTGACAAAAAGCTATTAGAATTAACAAAAACTCTATGTAATGCAACTAAAATTCACAACTGGAAACAAAGCACAGGAGTTGTAGTGTTTTACTTTCAAGAAGGTAAAAGGCAAATACTAACTGAAAGAATTGTGAACTTGAATAGATTTTAAACCATATAGTGACAATAAGCTATTCATAATTTGACCCATTTCCAAATAAATTCCTAATCTACAGTGAGACAAATAAAGCCTCATCGTACAAGACAAAGAAAGCACTGTGTGTGAATTCAGTTATTTGATGTTGTATCATCCCCCCCAAAAAAAAATCCAAAACCCAAAAAAAAAGGAACAAAAAAACAATACTCTTAAAACATAAATCTTATGAGGGGGATTAGCTTCTTATATTGTATGCTTGTAAAAGAAGTAAACAAGAAAAGCCCATTTGGGCCCACAAACGTACCAAAGTGTTCCATTGTTAAGTATCGCATGATCAAAGATAATCTTTTGATGTGTTTGTTTTTAACTCAAAAGATTCCATCCTAGAAGTACGAACAAGCGCTTAGGATGACATGTTGATGTCCGATACATGTCAGACACATCATGTGTTGTTTGATGCACAAAGACACTGTTAAGTCACCAATTGACCTAAAAGCTTAAGCTGTTAAGTTAGGGCCCCAATAATACATATCAAGTTCTCCAACACCCTCTCTAACGTGCAACCCTGTCTTGCAAGTGGAGATGCAACATACAGAGATAGAGAGAAACAAAATACAATCGGGGAACAAATGCAAACGGAGATATTTGAACCCAAGACCTTTTCCCAACCATAACTCCGATACCATGTTAAATTACCACTTGACCTAAAAGCTTAAACTATTAAGTAAGGGCCCAACAATGCATATCAAGCTCTCCAACACTCTCCCTCACGTGCTACCCTGTCTTGCAAGTATAGATGCAACAACAAAGATAGAAAAAAAACAGAATGCAATCGGGGACCAAATGCAACTAGAGAGACTTAAACCCAAGATCTCTTTCTAACCAGAGCTCTAATACCATATTAAGTCACTACTTAACCTAAAAGCTTAAGCTGGTAGATAAGGACTCCAACAATGTATATCAAGCTAACACCCTCCCTTACGTGCGACCTCGACTCGCACATGGAGAGACAAGCAGACTAAACATAATAGGTGCATAAACATCGTGCACAAACGGAGAAGTACATGCGTGCTACAAGACTCGAACCCAAGAACTCCTGGAACCAGAACTTTGATAGTCGCAATGCAGAAGTATCATGTTATTCTTCTTGTTATTGTTATTATCAAGCTAAGGGTCCCATGTAAATGCATATTGAACACATTTTTCCATTGAATGGAGATGCATGAGCATGGCTAAGATATTGGCACTAGTTTAAAAACAAAATAAAATGTGGGCCAAAAGTTTAAGTAAAAGTACGTAGTTAAAAGACAAGGAATAAATTGATCTAAAGGACTCTCCATCTCCTCCCCAATTCTGTTTGAGAGAAAAGATGGCAACAAGAACTAACAGAACTAGATGACGAGTAAGGTTTTACATAATGGTAGCGGCAGTCGTAATGGTAACAATAGCAGACGCAATTTTGAGGTGCAATGGATTTGGCATGTTAGTGGAAACCGCAGTAGCATCTCAATATAAACAAAAATTAACCTTCTTTAAATAAAAATTAAAGTTTACATACAAATAATATAGAACCCTGACATTGTAACTCAATTATGTAAATTTAACGGTACATGCAATCAACCTCTCAAACCCTCAATCTTGATTTTGAATCACACCTAAAACAGAAAAGAAAATTAGTGCATCAGAGTTTCAATATACATTCGCACAATTATCATAATAGTATCTTACAATTAAAAGTAGAGAATAGTTGAATATAATATTTAGCTCACCACAATATATACATATACACAGTTACACTTCATAAAAAGAACGGATTTGAGACTTAAAACAAGAAACTTTCATTCAACTACAGTGATAGGAAATAAGATTTACCAGACAAAAAAGGAGAAGCTTAGAGATTGAAATTTGATATTGTTTCTATATACTATACATCTAAGAAGTATGGATACGGACACGGATACAAATACGGACACAGATACGGACACGGGACACGGCAATTTAAAAAAATAAGGGACATAGATACGGCGGGGAGACGGCAAAAAATTATTATTTTTATATATTTTATTTTCCATGTCTATAAATATAACATTCACCTACCACTAAAAATATTAAAAAATTTAATACTCAATATAATAGACAACAGGTCATCAATTCATCATCCATCAAGCATAGATAAAAACACAAGTTAAAAAAGATCATCATCCAATACATTATTAAATTCATTACTGTCTAAAGCATGAACTAGCAAGCATCCAACTTCCACCAAAAAAAAAAAAAAAACAGCAGTGGCAGGTAAGCAGTACCAATTTATTTGATTGATTTTACAGGGCAGTACCCACATTGAACATAAGCAGCAGTGAAACAAGCAGCACAAAGGGCAGTGAATAAGAAAAGGAAGAACAAAAAAAGAAGGAAAAAAGAAGAAATACAGTAGCAGCAGATCTATACAGTGAAGAAGAAGAAGAAGAAATGTTTTGATTTAGAATATTTTGTATATTTTATATTGAAGTTAAGAAAATTAAAAAATATACCGCATTTAAAAATTTTCATAATTACATTTTAACCCCTGTCGTGCCCTAAACGTGTCCCAGCTATGTCCCCGGCGTGTCCACAGCTTAAAAAAAAATTAAAAAAAGGAAACGCCACCTGGCATGTCCGACACGTATTTTAGCGTGTCCTCGGAGTATCCGTGTCCGCAGTGTGTCCGACACGCAAACAGCATTCTAAACGGTGTGTCCGTGCTTCTTAGCTATACATTATTGTTGCAGAGTGTTATTTCTTCTCTTTTCATCTAACCCTAATTTATACTTCAATTTAGTGTCATAGCCACTTTGATCCTTATCTAGAACACATCAAAACCAGTGTACAGTGTTTTTTGGTGATTTCCACGTGTTGACGTCATCATTCGTACGATGACATCATCGTCTGTACAACAACCGACCTCTGGCGAACACTATTCCTAAATCTTCGCAACCTCCTAAGATTTATGGTGATTGTTTTGGAATTTTTTGAGCCCATCTGAAGTGAGTTTCTTATTTTCAAAAAAAAAAAAAAAAAAATTTTTTGGCCCATTTTTTTCTAATCTGCACTTTCAAACATTACCCGAAGTGTTTGATGCCTAGATTCCTTCCTATGGGTGCCAAAATACTGCTGTGAAGTTTCAGTTGCTGTTTCCCTGGTGATTTGGTGGATTCTTTCGCTGTTTTTGTGATTTTTTTGGTGGTTGGCAGCCCTGTTCAGGCCTTCTTGGCGGTCAGCTGGTTTGTTCATCGTTGTTCAAGTCTTGTGCAGTCCTTATTCACTCTTCTTCTGCAGCTTTCTTCCATTGTTATTGGTTTTGTGAGTTGGTTTGTTAGAACTCAGGTGAAACCATCTGAGTCAAAACCCTCTTTCGTTAAGGAGGATGATTTGCCTAGATCCATTACCTCCAAGAGATTGGATGGCTTGAATTATCTTGCCTGGGCTCATGTAGTCAAGGTTTTTCCTCACGGCAAACGAAAACTAAAATATATCACCAGCTTGCCACCTTAATTAGAGATCCACTTTTCAATGATTGGTTGGCTGAAGATTCAGTTGTTATGAGATTGTTATGGCATAGTTTGGAGCCCATATTGTTACTACAGTTGAATATTGTGGTTCGTTTAAGAAAATTTGGGACTCCATTTTCATAGCAGAGTAATGTTTCCCGTGTCTTTAAGTTGTATGAGAAAATCTTCGCCACTAAACAGACTGGGAAACCCTCATCTGATATTACAGTACTCTCAAGAATTTGTACGAACAGTTGTCGTAGCATCATCCCTTTACAACTAATTTGGAGCAACAAAAATGACATTGGGAGGATTTTATGATTGCATCCTTACTTTCTAGTTTAGATCCTAATCTCTTTGACTTTTAAGGATTAAATTCTTGCTACTGAGACCCTATCTACTGCTACTAATGCTTATTCTCGGTTGTTGTGTTCATCTCTAGGACAAAATTCTATTCGTAGTGGCTCCACTACTTCTTTCTTGGAGTCTTTTGCCTTAGTCACTCGTAGTGGAGGCCTTGGTCCCTTTTATGGTGGGTCTCATGGTGGTCGCAGAGGACGTAATTTTCGAGGTGGTTCTCATGGAGGTTGTCGTCCTTTTGGGAGTGGTGAGAGTAATCCCGGTCAAGGTGATAGGAAGTGTGATCATTGTGGTGGTACCAATCATACTGAACCTTGGTGTTGGGTGAAGTATGGTAAGCCAAACCAGGTGAATCATGTTACCAATGGTTCTACTGATTTTCTTATCACTCAGCTTAATGATATTGTTCAAAACCTGCGTACTACACTTCTCTCCTCCTCTATTGCTCAAATTAACGAGGTTGTTCAGATTTTGCATACTGCTCTTCCTTTCCCTTCCACCCTACCTTAGCTAATTCAGGTAATGTTGCTTTTGTGGCCACTTCATCTCCATCTTGGGTCATTAATTCTGGAGCTAGCTCACATATGCATGATAATTCTTCCTTATTTTCTAATTTGCGTTCTCTTAAACACCATATTGTCTTGGTTGATAGATCATCTCAGCATGTTGTTGGTAAGGGAGTTTTGCATCCTAATAAATCCCTCTGTTTACCCTCAAGTCTTTATGTTCCTCAGTTTCCCTTCAACTTGCTTTTAGTTAGTCAATTGACCAAAGTTTTACAATATTCTATAACCTTTACTCCTACTTCGGTGTCTTTCAGAACCTCAAGACCAAGAAGATGTTTGGTTTGGGGCATGAGAAGGATAGCCCATATTTTTTTGATCTAAATTGTTCTCCTACTGTCACTTCAGTCTTCATCTACATTGAGTGCTATCATCTCTCCTCTTCAGTGGCATTTTCGTTTAGGTCATCCCTCCTTGGCCAAACTTAAGTTAGTTATCCCTAATTTGAGTCATATGTCTTTTTAGGGTGTAAAACTTGTCAGTTTATCATCGCAGTTCATTTCTTAGTCATGGTTTTCGTCGTCAGTTCGCGTCATTTGACGTATTCCATACGAACATAAGGGGTCCTTCTTGAACTCCTAGTATTAATGGATTTATTTACTTTCTGACATTTATTGATGATTATTCTCGCATGACTTATTTGTTTTTGATGAAACAAAAATCTGAGTTGCCTTGTATTGTTTCTAAATTTTATAGCGAGATCTTTACTCAATTTGGCAAATGCTTAAAGATTTGCAATCTGATAATGCCTTAGAATATACTTAGTCTGTTCCTAATTCTTTTTGTGTTGACCGTGGCATTATTCACCTAACAAGTAGGTTTCAAAACATTTTTCGGGGGATGCTATTCTCACTGCTTGTCACCTTGTCAATCGAATGCCATCGGCAATTCAATCTCAACAAACTCCTTTCTCACTCTTATATCCTAGTTCCGCTCCTTTCTCACTCACTCCTCGTATATTCGGTTATGTTGCCTTCGTTCACATTCTTGATCCTGATCTAGATAAATTTTCTCATTGGGCTCGCAAGCGTGTTTCTTGGGCATTCTCATACTCAAAAGGGTTATCAATGTTATTATCCTTCATCGCATTGATACTTTGGTCAACATTGATGTTACATTTTTTTAGTCCACACCCTTCTTCTCCACTCCAAGTTAGTAGCTGTCCTCAAATCTCATTTGTTGTCGTGAGGGGGAGCCTTCCTTTCCTTCTCCTACTCTTCCTTTACCTTTGTCTTCTTCACCTTCATCTTCCCTGTCTCCTCCAATGACTAACTCTCATGTACATGTTTGTCAACGATCCGGGATTCACTCGGTTGTTCCTCATAGCCCGATTTCTGCATCTTCTTCGTCTAAGGTTTCTCTAATTCCTTCTACTACTCTAGATCTTGATGATTTAACCATTTCTTTGAAGCGAGGTAAATGTACTTGTACTCAGCATCCTATTAGTCAGCTTGTATCCTATGATCGTACTTCCTCTTGTCTCCATTCCTTTGCTTATGTCTTGTCTTCTATTTTTGTTCCATCTTATAAATAGGCTTTATCTTCGCCTGGCTGGACACATGCTATAAATGAGGAAATAAGTGCTCTTCATACTAATCAAACTTGGAAACTCACTTCTCTTTCCCCTGGAAAACACACATTGAGTTGCCGTTGGGTTTATACTATTAACTATTTTCTCGATGGCCCTGTAGAGCGGCTTAAGGCCCGCTTGGTTGTCAAATGTTACACTTAGACATATGGGATCGATTACCCTGAGACCTTTTCTCCTGTTGATCGCCTTAATTCAATTCGGATTCTTCTAGTTGTTGTTACTCGCTCTTAGCCTTTATATCAACTTGATATAAAGAATTCCCTTCTTCATGACAATCTTCAAGAGGAAGATTACATGGATTAACCATCTAGATATGTTGTTTCTAGTAACTAGCATCTTGTTTGTCGACTTCGTAAGGCTTTGTATGGTTTGAAGCAATCTCCTCGTGCCTGGTTTGATCGCTTCAATGCCGTAGTGCTTGACTATGGCTTCCAGCGCTCTAACTCTGATCATTCTATTTCTATTCGTCTTTTTTTTGTTGGTACTATTATTTTGATTGTTTATGTTGACGATATTATCATTTCTGGGAGTGACACTCTTGGTATTGATGATTTGAAATAACATTAGAGTCGACAATTTCACACTAAAGACTTGGGTATTGTTCATTATTTCCTTGGAATTAAGGTTGCCCGTTCTTCTCAGGGCATTTCTGTCTTTGAAAGGAAATATGTGCTTGATCTTCTATCTAAGACTGTTCTCTTGGGTTCTAGACCAACAGATACTCCTATGGATCTTACTGTTAAGCTTGATGCTAAGCATGGGGATCTTTTTCCTAATGTCAACCGTTATCGACGATTAGTTGGCAAATAGATTATCTTACTATTACTCATCCTGACATTACTTGTGCCGTTGGCGTTGGCGTTGTCAGTCAAGATATGCACACTCCTCGTGACCCATATTTTGCAGCTATTGATTGGATATTGTACTATCTGAAAGGTGCACCTGGCCATGGATTGTTATATAGGTCTTCTAGGTCACTATCTGTTACCAGGTTTAATGATGCTAACTGGGCTGGCAGTCATTCTGTTAGTCGATCCACCTCTGGTTATTGTACTTTTGTTGGTGACAATTTTGTTACTTGGCGAAGTAAAAAGCACACTGTTGTTGCTTGCTCTAGTACTGAAGCTGAGTATTGTGTTATAGCTCATATTGCTTCCAAGATGATATGGGTTCGCTCTTTATTTCAAGATTTTGGTATTGTTGTTCCTACTCTTATGCCAATGTTCTGTGACAATCAAGCTGCCATTTTTATAGCTAATAATCATGTTTTCCATGACCGCACTAAACTTATTAAAGTCGATTGTCACTTTATTAGATATCTTTTTTGGCTCAAACAAATTGCAACTCATTATGTTCGTTCCGAATCTCAGTTGGGTGATGTTCTCACGTAGCCATTAGCTCGTTCTCCTTTTCTTTGTGTTCCGAGCTGGGCATGTTTGATTTGTATGCTCTAACTTGAGGGTGAGTGTTGGAGAATGTTATTTCTTATAAAGGTAGTTTTATAAACTTGATACATATTTGACTAGTATATATGAATGCTAAGGTCTAGGGATTACATTACATATCCCTAAACCTATTCTCTTTCTTCCAATTTCTGTCTTTCCTTTCTTCTCTTTCCATCTAACCCTAGTTCATACTTCAACTATTACAAAGGTGTATATGCACATAGTCCAACTTAGTAAAAGACAATTGTCAATTGAGTAGGTGAATGCTGGTGAGGGGGTGAGAGAGGAAAACAGCTAGATTGGGTGCGAGAGATTTCTAGGATTAGGGTTAGGGTTACATTATGTTGAAACATGATTATCAGAGTAAGGGTAAAATGGGAAAAATGAAAAAAGTGAAAAATCATTTTTATGTGAAAACTACCCCTTTGTTTTTTGGTGTCCTGGCCCATGTTTAACAAACACAATCATACTGGGGCCTCATTGAATTATGCAATTTTTAGCTTAGTTGGTAGTCTCATGTTAATTGCATCAAAAACAAGAAATCACATCCCAACTTAAGTTGATTGAGTTCATATAGAAATGGAAAGATACCCCCAAATGTAGCATATTGCTGCAGGGCCAAAAAATATATAAATAAGAAGTTTCCATGGCAACTAATTCACATTGTAAGGCTACGTTTGGAAGTTAGGAATTAAAGCAAAGAATGAGAATTTCATTAATGGGAATCACATTCCTCATAGGCATAAGCTGCTGCTAAACTCCTAAAAGCATTGGCTTTTTATTCAAATTCCTTGAGCAACTTTCAATATTAATTTTGTCTTCCAATTCAACCATAATAGTTTAATGGAAGAGCTTTTACCATTGCATTAAACACTAGCCTAACAAAAAAAGTAACATACACCATAAGTGGAAAAAGTGCCACATACAAAGAATATCAAAGGTTTGGTACGTGCACTGCACATGCCAACCATATTGTTTCTGTAAATAGTCCTATGAAAAACAAGAAAATATATTGGTCAAAAGCACAAAAAAAAAAGGAAATTGTTTACTAATTCAAATGAAAATTAATGAAACAGACGATAGCCTATTAATTGAGCTATGATTTTTCTTTGAAAATTAATTGATGTGCTAATTGGATTACAATAAACAGTGATATTACGTTATAATGTACAATAATTAGTACAATTATAAGCCCTTGTTAACTTTTATTGAAATAACCTTGATTAGCAAGAAGACTACATATCATACAAAAGTTTAAAAGATGCATGTATACAAATAAATAATTTATCAAATCTAACAGACTTCTTAACGTAAAAATTCTATGATTGGAGGATAGGAGAAAAAATGAATGACATATACAGTTGGGGAACAACATTTCATACAGCCTTATAATATCTTTCCGTCTAGTTGTCGTGTCATGTGTCTCTCTTCTCATCATTTAATGTCCTAAACAATACTATTTATTAGACGTGCCAGGTTTTCACACACTAGAACGTTATTTTCTCAAATCTATCTAAACAAATTAACATAAGCAATTGCTGTCTCGCTGGTCCTAAGCAAATTATTTTGCTTAAGGGTTGTTATTTAGACTTTTTAACCTAAAATGAATTGGAGATCCAGTTAGCTGCTTGTAAAGATGAAGGAAAAGGGAAAAATAAAAGGGAAGAGAGGGAAAAGGAGGGGAAGGGGGGAAGTTGGGAAGACGCTTCAGTGCTTTAGAACTTTAGAAGAAGAATAACTTCAGAAGAATGCTACTTACTATTCACAAGAGAAAAAGTAATAACAACTTGAAGCCAAACCCTAAGCTTGACTACAGGTTCAACAGCCTAATGTTTGCTCAACTCAATAAAATATATGTATATGGTACTCCAAATTTAAAATTTTGGATTGTCAAGCATGTCTTTTACATGGAAAGCACAAACAATAAGTATGTTTCCTAATTTTTAAATAAGTACTCTATCAAAATTGGCTTTATATGATTTAGATTTCTTCGCAACAAGGCCTGTCCAATTTGGAAGGCTAGCAATAGAGAAAGTTAATGTACTTAATATTATGGGATCCACATTTAGCCATTTAAAGGTGAATGTTATGGGAAGGCTACCTAATTTATTTTTTTGGTACTATTGTAATTGTAACACAAAATTAAGGCCAAAAGTAAAAGACAACCAAAATCAATTGGACCAATATATCTTGTTTAATAATTTGGAATTTCTCCAGCGCAGCCAGGGGATATGGCTATCACTACCTTTAAGCTATGTTCAAATATAGTCATTGCTTTAGAAGCATAGACACTTTTAAAAAGCTACAGTATCTATAGAGGACACCATGTTGGACATGACACTTGTCAAACACTACCCGACACATTCCAGACACCTATTATATTTTTCACTTTTTTTAGGGGTGTGCATATGCTGAGTCTGGTCGAGCCCATGCTAGACCCAAAACCGACCCGAACTTGATCAATTCCAGAATTTTGGACCTAGAACCAAATCGATCTTTCAATAGAACCGAACCAAACCAACTTGACTCGGTTCGGGTTGGTGCAGTTCGGTTTCATATATCGGGTTGGGTCGGGTCCATGCCGGGTTGGGTCGAGTCTACTTTTATGTATGTTATGTGACTTATGTATTCAAAAAAAATAAATAATAGGATTGGTTTTGCATTCTTAATTTTTAAAAAAAATTAAAAAATGACATATAAACACAAATCAATAAATATTTAAGTACAAATAACAATGATCTAATGGCATATATACAACATATATATAGACTTTTATATATATAAAGATCGGATCTCGGTTCTGCTCGGTTTTTGGGTCGGTTCGGGTTGAGTCAATTCTAGGTTCAATTCGGTTCCAGAAAATATAGAACCAAACCGAACTTATCGGTTTGTCAATTTTCAGACCCAGAACTGAACCGAACCCCTCACAGACCCGAACCAAACAGACCTAAAGAGGCCGGATTGATTCGGTTTTCAGTTATTTCGGTTCTTTTGTGCACCCCTAACTTTTTTTACCGAGCATGCTTCGGATGTGTCCGTCATTTGATACATGTGTCTAACACTTAAACTCACATAAAACATATTGCAATTTGAAGAAGATAATTTGATATCTAATTGTCAAAAAAAAAAATTTTGAGATTTTACGCCTATTTTGACATTCACACCATGGAAATGGAATACATAATTTTTAATTTTATGTAGTATTATCTTGCGACTTTCATTATCTTACATCTAAAATATATATATTTTTCCGTGTCCCCACCGTGTCGTGTCCTTCGTTTTTCAAAATCATTGGGTCAGCGTGTTTGTGATGCGTGTGCCTGTCCATGCTTCTTAGGTTATTGCCTTTGAATGCCAATCGTCTAAAGGATAGTATAGGAATATTACAAAAATATTGATGACAAAAGGGGAAATCAAAATCGTGTAATGTGCAAGTAAGAAACCTGTTACTCCTATTTCTGTGTTGTTGATATTTCATCTAACTGTCTATTTCTATCTTAAATTCAAGGATAATTACCAATATTCTAAAATAAGTAGTATTATGAGTTCCAGAATGTAAAGTAAACATAGAATCCAATGGTAGCTTGCTATTAAATTTGCTCCGCTTGATTCTTACAAAATAAAGTTAGCTCTCAAAGGCTCTAAACATCCAAATATTAATTGACCTTGAAAATAAATGTATAAAGCTGACAAACAATTTTTCACCAAAAGGGAACAAATATGTAAAAGAAGAAAAAAGGAAAGATGAGCAACAAAAATGTATAAAATTGGTAAAAATGGCAATGGGCAAACCCCCAAACCCCCCCTCCTCCTTCGTCCCTCCTCCCTCCCTCTCCCCCCTCCTCCTTCCTTGGCCTCATCTCATTGTTAGGATAGTGTTCAGCCAGACCAACTAATGCACAGATCAGGTACGGACAGAGCTCCCCCTTCCCAATTCAGAATTTGGAATACCCCTCCCCCTTCTCCCGGATGCATATTACAAAATCCACATTTCACAATTTGGTATCTCCAAGGAAAACGAGAGAGAGATAGTGGAATTATGAGATTCAGATAGCAAGAGGATGGGTATCTCCATAGGCAGATATAAATACAACTCAGAATTACAAGATTCATCCCCATATGTTTAAACATATTGAGTAGACGTGCCTAGCATTTGATTCAAAAGAGAAACATACCTGAAGCTAGAGAAGATGGTGTCGCTGTATATGTACAAACATATATACATACAAACCGACAATCCACAAGTCCAGCAATTGATTCAACAGCGAAACATACCTAGATCCAGAGAAGATGGCGTCGACGGCGATTTTGATAAGTGAGGCGGCCAAGAGGGTAAGAGTGTTGTATCTCCAACCCTAACCTAAATGAATTTATACACTCATGGTGTATTTGGAAATATGGATGCATGTCTAGGGTATTTGAGTAATAAAGCACTATCCGATTGGGAGTTAGGTGGGGGTGGGTGCACCTGCTACCTCCACTAGCCCTAGCCCCAGTTAGTTTTAGTCTTCTACCCCCGAACACTTGTCCGATTAGGGTCAGATCATGCAGGTTAAATTTCCATCTTAATCAAGACCCCCAAACTCTTTTACCCCCCCCCCCCCCCCCCCCCCCCCCCCCCCCCAAAAAAAAAAAAACACCTAAACAAAGAAAACTAACGAAAGTGAAGAAGGAAAAATGGATAACTAAAAGATTCAACTGCCATTCAAAACCTTGTCTGTCTAATTGTACACTCTAGATTAAAATATTATCTCTATTCTTCACCCAAAACAATCCCGGCCTTGTGCTGTGCTTGGGCCGTACCCATAAGCACGAATCATGCCGTGACGTTCTTGGGCTATGCCCATGGCCGTGCCCTGCCCACAAGCCGTGCTAGGCCTGCACCTAGCACTGGCAGGCTGTGTCTGGCAGCTGGCACAGCTGAGCCCAAAAAAAATTGTGTCAAGCTGGACCGGGCAGGTCAATTTGAGACCTCTAGTTACATACCTGGTCAAACCAAATAAGCAAATTTCCAAATGTGATACATCAAATTAGATATTAAACAAGTGAACGGCAATTCTCAAATTAGAATAGAAGGGGAGAAAAGAAAGAGAAGTCTAAGTAATGAGAGTGGTTAATGATACTAAACCATCCATAGCACGGGATCAAGCTCTGACATGGGCCTGATTGTGCCTCACCATCAATCACTGTCAATTGAGGGAAAAAAGAAAAAAAAATATAAGTGAATTCATAATTTTGGAGTTACAGCAGGACAAAACTTATGTCAAAAGCATAACAATGTGAAAAAAAATGGCCACACGCAAAGCAAGTCAATAAAATGTCACAAAGACTAAAATGCCCCTTTAAAAAAATGGTTTGTTAAGAATATCAACCCATGTCCACAATAACTTTCCCTTTCTCAATTGTCAATTCTCAGTTCTGACATTTTGCTTCTTGTCAACAAGGCAACCTCCTCAGCTATAACCTTAATTTCTATCCTATTTTGGCAATTTAAGATAGAAAGTAAAAGGACATGATGCCTATATGGTAAAAGGTCACAACCTTCAAGCTAGAGTCTCCTTTTGTCTAAAGATTCTATTAAACTATATCCTACTCCTACTAAGGAAATAACATCTGTGAATTTGAGAGATTGTGCAAAATGAATGACCATAATAATTGGCATAGAAGGCCTGACTTGATCGTCTACAATTTCATCTCATTAACAAATAAGGAACACTGTTATTCAGATTAACCAAGATAAATTTACTTCTCCTGCTATAAAAATCTTATATGTCTACAACATTACAGGTTAACATGTCCCGTCTGGGTCCAACTAATTACAAAGATCAGCAAGTCAGTCCATATCAGATGTGATTTAATTGGATTTCCAAAATCATTGTATTAAGGAAGTTTTGGAGGTATTAAATCTACAAAATGGGCCACTTTTACTCAAATAGATCTTTTCTTTATTGGACAATTCCATCTTCAAGGGATAACAGCAGTGTGAGGTGAGGTGATTGTTGTGGTGCGAAGGTGCCAGCTTAGCTAGTGGCATCTCATATGGGTCACACCAGACCTGTGGTCCAGGTCTTAAGGGCAAGGGAAGCACAAGCTGCAGCTGTGTAGCCATTGCCATTGGACCAAAAAAGCAATTGCTGCAGTGTGACCAATTAGGTTATATATATACATATATTTTATATTTTTCTAAACACCTAAAAGGGGCGAACCTTGTACAACTGACATATACAAAAAAACCTCCAACCTATAGCTTCCCAAAAACTCTACAAAAATAAGACAAATAAAAAGTAGTAGCATCAAACATCCAAGAAAATAGGGAAATGAGAAAAATTCCCTTTAAAATATGTATTAGATGCTCCACTCCTTCAAAAGCTCTGCTATTTCTTTCCCGCCAAATGTTCCACATCACACAAAACGGAATGACATCCCAAATCCTTCTAACCATCCTGCACCCAACATCGCATCAAGGCCTTGATGAAGGCATCACCCACACCACCCCAAACAAAGAGAATACCGTGTTCCAAATATCCCAAGCCACTAGGCAGTATAATAGGAGATGATTAACCGACTGATCACTATTCTTGCACATACAATGCCAATCCAAAATAATTTTCCTTCTCTTAAATTATCCACCATCAAAATAGACCCCATAGCAGAAGTCCACACAAAAAAGCCACCTTCGGAGGTGCTTTAGTTTTCCAAATTTCTTTGCAAGGGTACAGGCTTTTCCATTGACCACACCAAGCTCTATAAAATGAACGAACGGAGAAGGAACCATTACCTCAAACTTTCCATAACATTGAGTCTCCCCCTTCTCTCTTAATTCTACAATCATATAGCATGCCAAACAGTGCTTCCATCGATTCCAACACTCAATCCAATAAATTCCTTCTGAACTATGAAGACTATACAATATCACACGAAGAGATAGACAATCAACTCCCCTCTAAAGCTTCGTTGTCTCTGGCCTTCTCGAAAAGATCAGAAAAAATGTCCCTCAAAGGCATGTGCCCACACCAATTATTAACTAGAAGACATGATAAGTTAAGTAAAAATAAGGTCACAATTATTGAGCCCATCACACAGAACAGCTGCACTAATTTCTGCATTAAATCTTTAATGCAAGTTTGGTCAAATAATTCGAAAGAGAATACTAGGCTTTTAAGTTTTTAACAAAATTAGAAGCATTTAAAACCTTAGGCCAATAGGACATTCGACCCTTTTGCCAACTTGTGGTGATGCATGTTTCAAGGATCTCAACAAAAAGTGGATTGAAAGAAGAGGCCGGTGAAAGTACAAGAGCACTACTTACTATTACTAAATTTTACCAAATCTACTATCACTAAACGTTCAGCCGTGATTTTGAATTTTTAATTTTCCCAACCCTATCTCCACCTGCAAGCACCTATGCACCATGCCCTTAGAACAATTCCCATCCAACTTGTGCTAGCTACAATTTTCAGAAATAATGAGATTATTGATATGTTACAAAAAGGAGAGAGGCACATCCAGTCTTGCAAAGAATTCTCTTCTACTCAACAAAGTTTGGGGCTTGGAAACCACGTGTCCATCATGTTAGCACATTGGCCATCTATTTTAACTTGTTTCTTTTCACATTTGAATAAATGTAAAACAAAACAGGATGCACACATGCCCTAGTCAAACTTGAAAAGATTCTGTCAATCAACAAGAATTAAATCAATACAGAGATGGTGCATGTAATTTAACTCCACTGACTTTTACTGAAAACAGGACACACACAAGCCCTACTCAAACTTGAAAAGATTCTGTCAATCAACAATAGTTAAATCAATACAATGGTGGTGCATGTAATTTAACTCCACTGACTTTTAATGAGACCCTGATATAGTCCTCCATTGAGTGCGCACACATTGATATGAATGCAAGGTTATTGTTTTAAATTTGGCATTAGTTGCACTATTAATAAGAGTTTCAGGGTAACGTTATTGGGAGTGGAATTAGCGTGTAAAGGAACCTAGATGACAAAAGTATAATTTTTTTACCAGCAAGCCTCTAAAAACTAATTGATAGATACATCCAAGGCAAAACTGCAATATTTCTGGAATGTTTTAGTTAATACCTAAAACATGATTTATAACATTCAGCCATGTCCAATGGGCTTGGTTGGTAGGGTCAGTTCCTAGGTCATGAAAAGTAGGGTTATAAATTCATAGTGGTCAATAAGTTTCCATTAAATGGGATTTCCTTTCTAATCATTGATTTTATTCACTTCTTTTCATGACCAGGACTGTGAGCAAAAATATAACTAACTGATAAACTAAATTATAACTGAATGTAGTCATATATTTGCTAATTGTAAGCAAATACAATAAGGTGTTGAATCTCAAATAGGGAAACTCAAAATCTGGCTTTCTTTAATTATGAGACTTGAACCTACATGTCAGTGATATTTAGAAGTCTAAGTCTAACTTAGAAATCAAGTGAGACTGAAGTGTTGATGTGTGTGGGTGTGTCTAGAAGTATTACAGAGTTATTCTCTTTGGGGGTCTGAAGTACTACCAAGTTTATTAACGAATTCAAATGCTTCAACGGGCCTCAAGGCCTTTACGGCACAGTAACAGACAAAATCACAAATATAGGTGACTAATGGCCCCTGCAAGGACATATATATACTGCTATATATTTTTGGTCAACTACAATAACAGAGCTTATTGGGGTACTGTCACCAAAGATTACTTAACCACGTCAACCCAAAATTATCCAAAATTTCTAAAACCAGGCGCAGGTTCAACATAAAGTAAGGGGAAGTATGTGGAAGTAAAGGGCAAAGTAGCTTACAGTAGCCTTTTCCTGGTATTGTATGTATACCCCTTGAAGTTAAAATCTTCATCGACCCAAAATCAAACAAGTGGTGTGCCCAATAAAGATTGTAACCAACCATGACAAATGCAGACTATCAATTGTATTCAAGCTAACCAGAAGTACAGATTTGCATGAAGCTAACATGATCAAAGATGAAAATCTCACACACCGGACAACAACTGCATATAACAAAGATGACAAATGTAGGGGTGTTTAGAGAGAGAAGCCAATGTAGAAGAAGATGAAACCAGGAAACAAAATTTGCTTACTTGTACGGACTGAATAATCCCGCGAAAAATCCTCGCCGACGGCCGACGATAATTTAAGATAGTTTCGGGTGTTTTCAATTCTCTCCGACATTTCAGGTTTTGTTTTCGGATTTTTGAAAACAAAAACTTTACCAAACAAACAAGCTAGGTTCGGTGCGTCAGTTTTTATTTTTTGTTATGTATTTTAAGTGTGTATTTTTATTTTTTGATTTTTATGATCTGATAATGACATTGATAAATTACCGTTCCCTTAACAGTACTAAATTAATATTTTAAAAATAAAGCATACAACTATTTTAGTATTTTTTTATATTTTTTATTTTTAAAAAAACAAAAAATACAAACAAAATGATGACCAAACAGGCAGTTTGGTCCTTCGTAGACCTGTGTATTGTAATAATGTACTTTTTTTATTTTTTTTATTATTTAATCTTTGATCCACACATATATATTTAGAATTTAAATTTATCAAAATAAAATAAAATAAAATTTTTATTCTCTTTTTTCACATTTTTTTATCTAAATTAATAAATTCTTCTTACTTTTCTTTTACTCAGCTCAAGATTTTCGTCATTGTTAGATTGAAATTCTTTGAGTAAGAAAAAGACGGATAATAAAAGAGCCTGAGTCGCGCGTGAATTTTTAATACACAGTTAAATATGCTGACTCATGTTCAAGCTGGGAATGCTTAGCAAAGTTAGATAAGATTGGAATGGGTATAGGAACAGGCTAATTTTCTTAACTAGGGCATATTTTTATCTTTATTTTCAACTTGAGTGCGGTTTAAACTTAATTTAGCAACTCAAGTTTAGAATTTTTTCAAAAAGTGTTTTAATAAAAACGCTATTACAAAAAGCATTTATACATCATATCTCAAAAAAGGGATAAAACGCTAATATAAAAAGCATTTTTTAAAAAAATGCTAATACGAAAAGCATTTTCTTTTTTCAAAAAGTGTTTAATGTAAACCATAAATCTCCCTTTCATGATCGATCGCTATCACTCTCCCCCTTGCTCTAAAATTTCAAAGATGCTTTCAGTTTCAAATTTTTCTCCCTCTCACTCTCCCTCTCGCAGTCTCACTCTGTGCCATCTTGCCAAGGTATACCTCTCTCTTGTCGTAGCTAATTCGTCATTGAAGCTTGCATTTGAGTTTAGGGCTTTGTTTGGACTTGTTTGGAAGAAATCGAAAAGGTAAATATGAATACCCATTGGCTCCATTCATGATTCTTAACCAAATACTCATTGGCTCCATTCATGATTTTTGGTAATATTGCTTTTAATCTTGTTTCCTACAAATGTTATTTGTTTTTTTTTTTTAAATGTACACTAAAATCAACACCAAAAGCATAAAATTTGATACGCCCTTGGCCCACGAATTTCAAATAAAGTACTAGTGTTGAAACTGAGCTATGAGAAAACTACATAGAGAATTCTGTTCCGAAGCATAAAAAACAAAAACAAAAATCTGAGCTATGGCAAAACTGCATAGGGAATTAGCAAAAAAAAAAAAAAACTCTATATGGTTAATCATAATAATTGACAAATGAGAGAGGGTAACAACTTGCTTAGAAATTGGCTAAAATAGGAGCTGACCAAATTGAGAGGCTTGTCATTCTTGAAAATTCACCGGAACAAGTCAGGTAATTGTTGGTGGAAGACATCTTAGAAATTATTACTCCAATATCAATGATAATTTATTGGACATACAATTCTTTCTAGCATTAGGAGCTCAAAATTGCATAAAACCAGAGAATGGAGCCAATCTCGTCTCAATAGGTTGGTTTAGTTTAGTTTATCAGCAGTTTATTTGGTTTTAAAATAATCAGCTGATCAGTTTGGTTTGAGTATTTGGATCACAGCTAAGCTTTTCTAGAATGTGTAAGCACAAAGTAGATTTTCCATATTGGGCATATAGGGTTAAAGAAGCAAAAGAATAATGATGCAATCATAAATCTTAATACATTAACCCTCAGGTGCAATATTATCTATGCATGATTTTTGTTATGTAAATTACTCAATGATTTTACTGTGCATTCACGTGACATAATTTTTAAAACTTGTGATTTAATTAGTTTGTATATATATGACTTCATGTAAGTTATGTTTCATAGGCAAAGCTAAGTAATGACGATAATGGTTATGTTTTTTTTGGAGGGGCGCCGGTGGAAGGGGGGGGGGGGGAAGATAATACGAGATAGCCAAGAAGGTATATCCTACAATATAGATACAAGTGTGTGTTATGATCTTGAACTGAAAACCTTAGTTGCTGTGTTATGTAACATGATCATGCCAATGATAGCTGAGTACCGAGAACATGTGACTACAAAGTTTATATGTAGATACCCGTATAGAAGAAATAGAGATGTCATGATATATAAGCAGTTGCCAATAAATGACGATAGGACATTGCAAAATGTCTTGAAATATATCCTGACCATCAGTGTGTTGAAATATATATTATGAAGGAGGAGGGTAACACAATGAACACCAGTGGTAGTCGTGTGGATGTGAGTTGGGCAGATGTCCAGACCTACGGTGAACTATTGTCAGGGAGGGGAGATGTATCAGTACTAGGGTCATTTACTCAAATGTTTTCACTTGGGAAGAGTAGTCGAAGCACAATAGCAGAGGAAGCGTTGGGGCACTGAATGTGTAGCCTCTTCAACCCAATTGAAGATTTCTCGCATGGCCCTAGTAATTTTGAACAATTTCATAACTTTCGCAATCTACCAACATCTCACCCACAATATGCTTTAGGTCATCGTGTGTGCATAGAGGCGAGAGGTCCCAATGGAAGTGTGGATACTATGGAAGCCCTAATTGCCTTAGACGAGACTGGGACACGAGTAGATGAAGATGTGGATGTTGTTCAATTCGACAATTTAGATGAAGATATTGATGTTTTAATGAGAAATAAACCAAATGATGAATCTGATCATGATGGACATGAAGAATCGAACCTTGGTGAAGCCTTACATGACACTCTGGATATGCCCTTCTTTACGAACTTGGTTAGGGCAGATGATATCGTAGGTGGTCGAGACTTCTATGATCGCAGGGTGACATGGTCAGATGCTAATTCAGAGTTTGCAAAAAGGATGGTTTTCAAAGATAAGGATTCGGTGATCCATGCATGTAATTGGTATCACATGAATAAAAATAAACATTATCATGTTGTGGAAACAAATAAAAAGGTTTAGAGCACAGGTGCAGTCACGATTGCCCTTGGAAACTACGTGCATGTTTGAAAAACAAACATAGTTTCTTTGAGATCACGCAATATCCCGGGCCTCATACCTATTTAAATGGGATGGAGAGTTTAGATCACCGCAATCTTAATTCGATATTCATTGCACACTTGATTAAGACACAAGTTGTTGTAAGTTACTTTCAGTTTCAAATTTAAAGTAAAATGTGTTGAAATTATTTGTTCATGCTCTTCCTTGGTAAAGTTGAAGTGTTTGTTATGGCGTACAGGAAGATCCTGGCTGGAAAATAGCATCCATAGTCAAGAATGTTAAAAATAATGTTAGTTTCACAATTTCATACAAGAAAGCATGGCTTAGAAGAACAAAGGCCATTGCGATGGTTTTTGGAGATTGAGATGCATCCTATGAAAAGTTGCTAAGGTACATGAGAATGTTGGAGTTCAGAAACCCGAGCACGGCTGTGATTTTACAAACATTGGAGTTGGGTACGCTGGGCGTTAGGGCGCTAGACAGAATATTTTGGGCATTTCGGCCATGCATTGAAGGGTTCAAGCACTGTCCATCAGTCATAGGAATCGACGGTATTTTTCTTTATGACAGATATGTTGAGTCAATGCCTTGATTTTGATGATAACAAAATATGGTTAAATGATCTAATAATTCTACTTAGTGTGCAGATGAATTATTAATTAGATCTTGACTTGAAGCTTATCATAATAAAGGATTTATGATGAAAAGCATGATGAAGTGATATATTCTACAAAGGTGATATTATAAGAAGAAAAAGAAATTTCAAGTTGATGAAAATCCTAGATTGAAGATTGATAAGCATGAAAGAATAGCATATTCAACAATGGTGATTTTGTAAGGAAATGAAGATGATGGATATCAAAGAAGAAGAATGAAAATGATCAAAGTCTTGATTTAAAAGATTGAAGACTTTGAGTACTTGAAGATATCTTGCAAGAATGGAAAAAGGAGAGACCAACTCAAAAACATAAAAGCTTTCTTGATAGATGTAAAGATGTCTTGAAGACATGGAAGGAATCACAAGATTTGGAAAGCCTTCTTGAGTTGTTGAAGTCCATGGAGAAGCCATGTTGATTGAAGAAATGAAGATTCTAAGTCGTGGAAGCTCTCTTGAAGATATTGAAGAAGACTTGAATCAATGGATGAAGTTATGATAATGGAAGAGCTCTACAAGTGTTGAAAATGAAGAAAACTCACCTTGAATGGATTGAAGATGTTCTTGGAGTCATCTAATCTTGAAGAAGTGTTTGCAAGCTTTAAAAAGCCTATTTAGATGATCCTTGAATAGATTGGAAGCTTTGAAAAAGAATGAAGAAAAGTTGCAAAAATATGGGTTTTTGGAAAAAAGGGTCGACTCCTCAAGTTAAAAGAGCCGACTCATTCGAACAGAGCCTTGGAATTCTGCTGGAAGCTTAAAAGAGTCGACTCCTGGCCAAAAAGAGTCGACTCATTGCAACAGAGAACAAACAATTCTGCAGATTGCTGAAAAGAGTCGACTCCTAGGACAAAAGAGTCGACTCATTTGGACAGAAACTTGAAAAATCTGCTGAAATGCAAAAAGAGTCGACTCATTGTGAAAAGAGTCGACTCTTAGACCGTAACGGCTAGTTTTCTGACAGACGGTATGGGCAAAACTTCAACCAAATCTTCTCCCATACTTCTCCAACGGCTAGAATCGATCCATACCTATATATATGAGATACATACAGCTTCAAACAAGAAGAGAAGAGCAATCATACCATTCATATCAAGTGCTTGAAGCTGAAAATCACCTGCACCTAACTGTTACATATTTTTGCTGAGTGTTTAAAGTTATCCATTGAGTTGTATTCATTTGTATACTCACTAGGAGAGTCACTCTTCGTATAATCTTCATTCATTCTTGTTTGGGTGGGTTTGTAACCTTGTAAGTTTAAGTGTTCTTGGGAAAAACACTTGTAAGTTTAAGAGAAGCTTGGACAAAATCTCTTGAGTTTTGAAAGCTTGGGAAGAAGCTTTTGTAAAGAGTGAGCTGGGCACTTGTGGCACAACCAGCGGCTGTGTAAGGTGTATTGCATAGTGGAATTCCTTCGAAAGGATCGAAGAAGAGAGGACGTAGGCAAGGTTGGCCGAACCTCTATAAATCTGGTGCATATTTCTTCTGCCTCTGTTTTGCTTACTTGCTCATTATGCATGCTTGCAAATACTTGTTCTAATGCACACTTCATTTGCTTGATACTTATACTCTAATTATTTGTTACTAAAATACATAAACGATTTTTTTAGTTCAAATTCTTGTTAAAAATTCTATAAAACCCAATTCACCCCCCCTCTTGGGTTGCCTACTTGGGCCAACAAGATATACAAGAGTTTTATTGATTGCTACAGCGAGAACTATTATGAAGAACATTCCCTAGCTTTTGCGTTAGTTGAATTAGAAAACTATCACGATTGGTCATGGTTTATCAACAATGTCAGGCATCTGATTGTACCAGGGCAGGAAGGTGTCACACTGATTTTTGATCGGCATGCAGCCATATTGAGCACCGTTAAACATGAATGGGAAATACGACAACGAGGGCAACTAGCTGGATTCCATAGTGTTATCTTAGATACTTTAAAAGTAATTACAACAAAAATTTTGATAATGTTAAAGTTAAGGATCTCATATGGCAAGCCAAGATTGCCCATCAAGTGTGCAAGTTTGAAAAGACAATGGATGAAATTAAAAATTTAGGAACGAAGTTAATGTCGGCGGCAAGTGCGTATCGTGTTTTGTGCAATGAGGACCCAACAAAGTGGACATTAGCACATGATGGAGGTTATCGTTGGGGAGTTACAACCACCAATGATTTAGAGTCCTTTAATAATATCCTTCGAGATGCACGAGACTTGCCCATAACTTCATGTGTTCAGATTACCTTCTACCGTCTGGTGGCCACTTTTAATTATAATCGAATACAAATTCAACGTGCTTTACTAGGGGGTTGAGATACACATCCAAAGTGCAAGCTAAGATAGAAGAGTACCAACCTCAATCAGCAGGGCATCGCGTAACTATCTATAATTGGTAATGTTATAAGAATTTTTTTAAGTGTATGTACTTATTTTGATTAGTAATAAATTATATACTTCTCAATGTCTAATAAAACCACAATGTTATTATATTCCAATTCTAGGGCATCGGGTTTCACCAAGGTTGTTACAAGTGCAACAGGCACGAAAGGGAACCACTAGCATGCTGTATATTTGAATCCTCCATCGTATGACTGCAAAAAATGAGTGATCTATCATTATCCTTGCTCGCACATGCTGGCCATGTGCACGAAGTCTGGCACACAATTATGACACTTAATTGATCCGAAGTATAGAATGGACATTTATGCTCACGTGTATGAAACATCGTTTGAACCGATGGTGCATGAGCAATATTGAGCTGCATACAATGGTCCTAAGATCATTCCCAATCCAAGCCGACGATGAGAGCCCACATCCGGCCTTCCAAGTACAAAATGAATCCACAATGAGATGGACATCTTCAGAAAATGTCAAACCAATCATTGAGGTATTTGTAAGGAACAAGGGCATGATAGGCGTAAATGTCCAAATCAGACTGACTGAGTTATGTATTGGAGGGTAGGTACTTAGGAATGTAATGATGGTTTATTTGTATTTCTATTTCAGATAATGGTTAGATATACTTATATTTTAACTTACTGATATTAGACTGGCTAAGTTATGTATCGTAAATTTATTTGTATGTATTTATGTGGCTTGGTTGTGATATTAGTGAGTAGTCACATCATTCAAAGGTGATACCATTCACATGCATAGAATAGTGACATCAATTAGTACCCTTCACAGCCTTTTGTCACATCAATTAATAGCCTTCACAGCCTTTGCTCACATCATCACATAATAACAATAGCCTTTTCTCAAGTCGTTCACAGGTTTTAC